>MDKI01149846.1:0-26716 GCA_005239505.1 Nicotiana paniculata | reverse complement strand
TGACCGTCTTCAACTTTGTAGTTCTCTAGTAATTCTTCATCTTTACTTTCTTTAAAACTACATCATTCATTTGGACTGAATGAGCCAAATGTGATAGAGACTTGGTTTGTGCTTGCTTTCTCATCTTCAAGCACGATCTTCTTTTCACGAGCCAAGTCCATAACTTTGTCCTTGAAGACAAAGCACTTCTCCAGAGGGTGGCTCAAAAGTCGATGATATTTGCAGTAATTTGGTCATCAATTTTTCCAGCTTCATTTGGTCGCTTCATCTCTGGAAGCTAAATGAGATTTAACTCAATGAGTTTTTCAAAAATAGCTGGTACATCAGAATCCAGAAATGAGTACTCTTTCTCTTGCATTTCTTTTAGATTTAACTTTCCACTTGGCTTATATTGAAATGAAGTGGATTTCATACTTTGCTTCTTACTCACCTTCCTCGTGAACTTCACAGGTGATGTGTTGACATTCATAACTTCTTTATTTTCAGATCTCGGTACAAACTTGCTCCATTTTCTGACTTCTTGCTTGTCATTCCCTTTGCGAGGTTCATAGATGTGCAGCCTTTCGTTCCCAACAGAGGCCATGCTCAATTCCATGTCATGGGCACGAGTTTCAAGTTCTTCAAATGTGCCAAACTTGATACATTGCAAGATGTAGCGCAACACCCAATGCATACCTTGGATGCACATCTCTATGCAAGAAGCTTCACTAAGCCTATCTTTACAGTTGAGACTTGCATTCCTCCAACGATTGATAAAGTCGATAACTGGTTCACTCTTCCATTGAAGAGTACTTGTGAGTTCTATCATAATCACAGTACATCTCGTGCTATAAAAGAGATTCAGGAATTCTTATTCTAGTTTATCCCAACTATCAATAGATCCTGCCTCGAGGTCTGTATACCAATCAAAAGCATTTCCTTTTAGCGAGCGGAAAAACTGTTTGACGAGGTAATCTCCATAAGTCCCCGCGTTGTTGCATGTCCCAACGAAGTGCGCCACATGTTGCTTTGGATTACCTTTACCATCAAACTGTTGAAACTTTGGAGGTTGATAGCCAGCAAGCATTTTCAACATATCAATCCTTGCAGTGTACGACTTTGCGTATGTAAGGGAAGACTTGGTAGCAACTTCATACTTTCTTTTAATAGCTCCTTCGATGAACTCCTTCATTTGATCGATTGGAATCATCCCTTCCGAAGAGACTGGAATTTCTTTAGTGGATGCAACTTGTCGTGGGGGAGGATCAATCTCTTGAACTTCTGGGAGTTTTCCAGGTGCATAGGTGGATTCTTATTCCATCAAGATTCCCACCCTATCTGTTAGCTTGTCGATTCTAGCATCTTGATTTTGTATGCACTTGGTCAAGCCAGTGATTGCTTCCGTCAAGTATGCCAACTGCTCCTCCACAAATGAAGTGTTTGTCACCATGGCTTGCATGATTGTCATGGACGATGAAGAGTAGCCTGGATTTTCACACAGATTGATCCTTGATTGGCTCACGCTATGTGGTGTAAGTGAGGAGGATCCATCACTTGAAGCGTCATCATCTTCCTTCACAACAGAGTGTTTGGATTCGGAGAGGTCAAGCAGAGCAAGAGTTTTCTTGATCTTTTCAGCAACATCGCTTCCTCCTTCGGGTGCATTTGTGGAAGATCTTGATCCTTTTGAGGATGAAGATCCGAAAATAGGGGTAGATGCGAACGACACTTGGGGTGCTTGTTGTCCTAACGAGCTTGCTTTGCTCCTCGTAACTGGTCCAAAGCTTCCAAAGGTAACTTCGAGTATGTTTTCCATATCAGCATAGAACCTGGAATTAGCAGTCTTAGCGGAAGTTGAACTGGAGTTGATTTTCTTGGAAGCTATTTCGTTGTTCTTGAACTTTGGTGATTGAAAAGTTGAGATGAGAGGTAGAGATTGTCCCACTAGGCGTGCCAGAATTTGTAGACAATAAATTACGTCGAGAAAATATAATCAAGACCGAAAATATTGCAACAATCGTAATATTTGATTTCAAGTAATTTGAATGTACAATATCTATGAATCCTCTGATTCTACTTTTCTAGTATAAATTCAAGGTCCTTTGAGCTTGATCTTGAATTTGAATTTTGATTTATCAGTCGCGAACACTTTGGTTGTTGCCACGAATTGTATCACGAACAAGTAGCCTTGATCTTGAACGCCTTGTACTTGATTTGACTTCGTTCTTGATCTTGAATACTTGAATTGTTCTTCGTTCTTGAGCTTGAACTTGATTGCTTGAAGCTTGAAACTTGTAGAGAAATTTGCGGCGTTTGATCCACGAGCTCTCTCTTGCTTCTTGTTATAACTTCTGATCCCTTTTCTGAGTTATGAAGACCCCTATTTATAGTTGTGGAAGGGAAGAGTTATGATAAGAACAAACTCTTTCCGACCAATCAGATTGAAGAGTGACAAGACCGCATTTGATTGGCTAGAACATGTCACTTGCACGTGGTGCGATTTCATTGGCCTTTTAATTTGACTTGGCATGTCTTGTCATTTTGACATGTGGCATGTTCCTATTGGCTCTTCCGTTTGACTTGGCGCGCCACATCATTTGACACGTGGCACCAAACTAGGCCTCTAGGAAAATGACATATTGGGCCTAATGAAGTGGACTCATCACTTTAGCCCAATTAAATGGGCTAGCCCAATGAATTAAGACTTATTTATTTAATCCATTTATATTGGACTTATACGACTAATTCAATTATATTAGCCCATATATTCATTTGGACCAATATATCTTGAATTTTAAAATATAATCCAAATTGTTTTATTGAATTTGAATCCAATAAATTTCACATACCTACACCTAACGATACATCATATTTTGACATGCAATGTGCATATCTATCTATATTATATTAAAAGGACGAAAGTCTTTAGCCAAGTATCATTCACCTTTTTTACTATTTAATTACTCCATTCCCTAATATTTAGGACTTCTTTTTTAATTTAAGAAACCTTTTTATTCTCCCGTATTATAGCCTGTCATGGCTACATAACTAGGAGAAGGGAGAAGATTTATGGTACAGTCCAAATTAAGATCTAATCTCTCAATGGCTTGAAAATTGAGAAACGGTCTCTCCTCTATGTTCAAAGACTTTTATACTGAAGAATTGACGTTTGTAAATAAGTGATAATGATGAAAAATAAATTTATTTTTTTATTGATTCATATCGTTTGTTGGCAATTAGCTTACATAGTTTACGCAATTACAAAGCTCGACGTCTGATATGTTTGGTTTAGAATACTTACCTGGTCAAATTTGAAATTGCGTGAATTTATATTTCCCAATTAATTAATGTTTTTCTACATAAAATATTTATTTTTAAATTTTGACAAATTAAAGATATGGTTTTAATTTTTATTCTCCAGGAAGATGGAAACAATTTCTTCATAAATTAGAATAAAGCTGAAAGTTATCTCTTAATTGTATACCATTATTACTATACACCTAATTTAACTAAATTCATGAGCATTTTCTAAAGATATTGAATTTAGCTACTGCATCAATGTAATAATATTTAATTTCATTATTTAGACAAATGTTCGTATTATTTTAAGGCCAATCACTGTTTTTATTGATCAACGCATTATGAGATACAGTACTATTTTCCAAAGTTTGGCTCACGGTAATTTAAATAGATCAATTGCAGCTTGTTTGGATGGTTGTTACATATTATTTCACAATGTATTGTATTGTATTATACTGTATCGTTTGATTAATATAATATTTGAATAAATTATATTATTTATCGTTATTTCATGATATCATGCACCAACAATATGAAGAATAAATTTGCAATATTATAAAGAAAAATTATGATACTAGATAAATTTAGTATATAAAAAGGTAGGGTAAATGACAAAATAAAATTATTTAATGATAGTGAAGGGTGAGATGAGAGAAAAAGACAAGATAACAATGCAACTCAACCAAAATAAACATCGTATTTAAAGTAACAATACGATACAATACAATAAGTAACAACATTATATTACTTTACTACTATTATAGAAGCGGCTAAGAGAGGAGCTTGGGGTAGTAAGGGTAGTCTGGGAATTTCAAATATTTTAGCTTTCTAAACATGTATTATCTTCGATTTCTTAATCTCTGCCACGTCCATATATGGAGCTCAACTCAGACTGAAGGTTCATACAGCTCTTTATCCAGATTTTCATGACTTTCTCAGTTCCTCTTCAATTTTCTTTTGTCTCTTTTGGTCTTTCCTCTTGCGGCTCTGAAACTTTTATCATGTTAGTTATGTTTTGCCTGGATTTTCTTCGCTTCAAATTCTGTGTATTCCCTTGAGAATAAGGGCAAAATTTTACAATGAATCACACTTTCTACTTGATTTTTATTATTGTCTTCGGATTTAATTTCTTGGTTCGCTTGGGCGTAGAATAATCTGGTAATTTTGACTTTGGCTAATTTGATTTTGGGTAATTTTGAAGGCATTCTATTTCCATCTCTCGGTAATTTGTTCTGCTTCTTCAAGTTTGTCCACAAGTTTAATTGGTATAAATCCTTGACAAGTCTCACTTACCCTAAATCATCTGAAGTTTTGTCCTCTCTTGAATCTTCTTAGTTTTTTCTCAACTTGTTCTTGAAAGAAATTTAAAGAAAGGAATTTCAGAAGACATGAAATTAAAGTTGGTGATAATTTAAAAGCATACAATAAAGGAAACACGATAAAGGAAAACAGAGCAAAAGTTTAGCATTAAATGAGATGCACATGTTGAAACCTTTGTAACAATAACTGTGACAATGAAGGAAAAGAGTAAACAAGAAGCCGGTATATGGATGGTCTGAAGTGGTCGATGTACTGAATTGCAACCCTTTATCTTCATTAAGTTTGCTTTGAACAAAAAAACTTGAGACGACAGGATATCGTATCAACTTCTGAAGTTTTTTTCCCCCTAAATATTAAGACATACTTTCAATTAAAAATATCGTTACCATCTTAAGTCAAACCACATTGATAGAATGATATGAAAATGAAAAAGTAAACTTAAAAATTAATCAATTTCTGTTTCTTTGCTTTTACTTATCACTTGACTTTGTTTCTCTTCTCAACTCTATTCATTATTTGTCCTGTGATCCTCTTTGTTCTCAGAATATGCTTGTAGACTAATGAATTAACAAAGAGAGCTGTATATTAAATCAGTTTTCTCTCTTTTGTATCTCTATCTTTAAAGTTTATATGTTTTTTATGTATTTAAGAGTTACTTTTTGGTTCTTGAGATTGTCTCATCAGTTTTTGTTGTTCTATGTACTACTACACATTAATTAATTATTATATTTTGTTGTCCAATCATTCGTCTACGTAAGCACGACAAAGCCTTGCCGAAGTGGTGAGCACCTGCAACTCTATAACTCTATAATTTTGTGATGTAAATCTGGTCACTAACAGTGTATATTTAGTTACCGACTTTCCAAAAAAATGTTTAGTCTTGAATTAGAAGTCTAATTTCATATTTTCGTGTCTTAGATGTCACGATGCGTGATATGCCTATAAATTGATATTTATATTTAATGTGCAATCTGATAAGTTGATAAACGTTGTTGAATGGGAAAACATAGGCAATGTATACCGTGGGTGAAATTCAATGTATGGTGATAAGTTATAAAGTCTAAGCACAAACAAATACTATTTTTCGTGCCTCCAGCGTTTTGGATTACAATGTTCAATTCAACAGGGATAAATTTAATCTCTATGTTTGTGCGCCTTATCATTAAAATAATCGAGTTGCTTAATGAGAAAGCCTAAGACTTAAAATTGATACTATGGAAAGTTACTACACCTTTTAATCTTTATTTCTGTGATGTAGGTTTATACTGTGATTAGAATACTGACATTTGCAAAACTCAAGTTTTCTTAACAATGGATCCTCATCAAACAAAAAAATATCCTAGCATAATGACAAAAGCTTATGATAAGGATGCCAAACGACGTGAAGTGTAAAGAAATATGACCATGGGTGAAAAGAATGCGCTTCTGTTGCAACGACTTCTAAAAAAGAGAGAGATAACAACTAATCGTCTTCTCGCAAGTAAAACTTCTGTCAATACTGTTGAACCAACATCTGTAATGCCGGATAATTTTGCTGCTGGAGCCTCTTGTTCTATGTCAAAAACAGGTTAAAATATTAAATTCACTATCTGTCTTTTCACACACACACACACACACACACTTGAGTGCACATGCGAAACAATTATGCCTATGTGATTCTCATGTTTGTTAAAAAAAATTTCTTGCAACAGTTACTGAATGTGAAGTTTGTACGCCACTCGATGTGCTCCACAAGGAGAAAAATGTAATGTACCCTTTTCATGTTTTTTTAAAAGGTAATCATGTAACCTTGATCACTGACATTTCTACATCTGCTATGCTCAAATGTTTAATCCATAATCGTGTTGCACCAGGCTCTACATCAGGCATCTCAAATGAGCTAAGTGCTACATCGTTCGAGATGATTTTGGCTGACGGTTAGTATGAACATAACATAGTGTTTCAATTTCTTGTTGTTTCATAATTTTTTTTCATTCCTTAAGTCTGTTTGGCGTATGCAGGTCATGTAAAGAATAAGAAAAATTTGACTAATGCTGGTCATGAAAAAAAGAGAAATATGCTTAATAATATCCGATTACGCTCTGATTATATTCCACTTAAAAAGTGTCAAACTGTGAATTCTGCTCAGCTAAAAAAATTCAATATGAATCACCTTCATTTTGTTTTGCTAACGGTACAGTTAAGTTGACTTATCATAGAATGCCGCCTACACTGAAAAATTTATATCTAGGATCTTCTGCAAAATGCAAGCACTTCCAGACGTACATTAGAACGTATAATAATATGTTTGTTTTTACTTTTACCTCACTTGGTATCAGCTACGATAAAGATTTAGCCAAAAGAAATCATGGTATATATACATTCAGAGTTCAAGGTCAAATGTATCACTTTATAGATGACTTATATCCTGTAGAGAGAATGCCTAAAAATTTACAGTTGTACTTTTATGACAACGATAATGAGATTGCAAATAGAATGGCTTGCTCTAATAAAATAGATGAATTAATAGTGAGGAAATTGATAGACACATTGAAACATAATCCATATTCTATATTTTTACGAACTTTATCTGAGATTTTCGAACTTACAGAACTATCACATCACACTTAAATGTGACTCTGGATTGGATTAAAGAATATTTAACTTGCCAAGTACTACTGAGGTTGCGGCAATATGGGTTGATGAGAATGATGTTGTTGTTATTCATGTACCGCACGTTCAAATTTATACTCACAGCAAGACAATGCAAAGAATGAACTACTATTTTGGGTGTTATGATCCTCTACAGTATCCTTTACTATTTCCATATGGCCAAAGTGGGTGGCATTGTGGTATTATAAAGTTTCACGGGGAAGAAAATATGCCTAAAAATTATGCTTTGTCTGATTTGGAACAATTTCAGTTCGTGAATACTACAGTTACAAGATCCAGATGAGAAACGATGATGAAGATGAACTTCTACATACAGGGAGATTACTTCAACAGTATTCAATTGATGAATATATAAAAAATTGGAGACTCAAAGATTGGATTTTGTTTTCTTCAATCAAGATTTGTTCAGAATGGATATGTTAAAAGGACTTCTTGACATTTTAAGACTTGGTGAACGATATGCTTCTAATGTTGGAAAATAAACATTTCTGCCAAATTCATTTATAGGAGGGCCTAGAGATATGCGTCAGTGTTATATGGACGCTATTGAATTGGTGCAATATTTTGGAAAGCCTGATCTATTTATAACGATGACATGTAACCCATCTTGGCCAGAAATTGAGGAACATTTAGCACCTAGAGATGAGGCACACAATAGACCTGATTTGATAGTCGCATATTTAGGGTCAAAATAGAAGAGCTGAAGATGGATATTCTAAAACGAAATATCTTTGGAAAAATTGTTGCTTTTATGTATACCGTTGAGTTTCAAAAATGAGGTTTACCTCATGATCCTTTTCTTATTATACTACAGAATTACCAGACGCTAATGCAGACTCAAATTTGCGTAAGCTTGTTCTTAAGCATATGATGCACGGTCCTTTTTGTAGTTTAGACCCAACAAATTCCTTTATAAGTAAAAAAACGGGTTCTTGCAAGTTCAAATGTCTGAAAATATTTTTTGATCAAACATCAAAAGGAAATGATTCTTATCCAATTTATAGAAGACGAAGTACAGGTGAAGTTGTGAAAGTAAGAGGTCATTACTTAGATAACTCTTGGGTCGTTCCATACAATCCGTATTTACTCGGTAAATTCAACTGTCACATAAATATTGAAGTTTGCTATGATATCAAAGTTGTGAAGTACCTTTATAAGTATATCTGTAAAGGACATGACAAAATTGCATTTTATGTACATAATAATGATGCGAATATAGAAATAGATGAGGTAAATAAATATCAGTCTGCTAGATAGGTATCACCTCCATAAGCTGTATGGCGTTTCTTTTGTTTTCCTATTAGCGAAATGTGTCCTAATGTTTATCATCTTCAGCTGCATCTTGATAGACAACAACTTGTTTCTTTCAAGAAAAATATGGATGTAAATACGATTGTAAGTAATCTCATGATTAAAAAAACTATGCTGACCGAGTTCTTCTATATGAACAAAACAGATAAGAATGCCATGAAGCTAAACTTATTGTACAGAGAATTTCCTGAATACTTTGTGTGGTCGTCCAGTGAAAAATTTTGGGCATTTCGACAGTGTCGTTGTGCTATTGGTCGCGTTGTAACATGTCATCCAACAGAAGGAGAACGATATTATCTTAGATTGTTATTGATGCATGTACGTGGGCCGACATCGTACGAGGATCTTTTTATAGTAAATGGAGAACCTTGTAGTACATTTAGAGAATCTGTGGAGAAAAGAGGATTATTACATTATGATAACAGTTTAACGGAATGCATGTCTGAAGCGACAAGTTACCAGATGCCATATAGTTTAAGGCGTGTGTTTGCTACGTTATTGGTACACTGCAACCCTACCAATCCAAGAGAACTATGAGAGCAATTTGAAGAGTCTATGTCTGAAGATTATAAAGTGTTACAGACTATTGAAACAAAAGAAATCTGATATCAAGTTCTGAACCATATCAATGATATTTTGCATTCTATGGGTCACAATGTAAATGAATATGAAATCATCCCACAAACTATTAGGCCATCCGCAGCAGCGAAAGAGGCAAAAGAGATTCACTTTGAAAGAAATATCGTTGTCGGTGAAGACGAGGTACTATTTCATAAGAGACTAAACAAAAATCAGCTAACAGCATATGATGTAATTACCAACAGAGTATTTTTCAACAAAGCGGGCGCATTTTTCATTGACGGTCCATGAGGAACTGGAAAAACTTTTTTTATACCGTGCTTTACTAGAAATTGTACAGTCTATGGGATATATCGCTTTGGAAACTGCGACTTTTGGTGTCGCTGCTTCTACTCTTCCTGGTGGGTGTACTGCACATTCACGCTTTAAAATTTCTATTGATGTTGATGAGAATGTCAGTTGCAATATTAGTAAACAAAGCGCACTTGCGAGTTTAATTCGCGATGCTAAATTGATTGTATAGGATGAGGCATCTATGGCAAATAAAAGAATGATAGAAGTTTTTGATTTGCTACTAAAAGATCTCATGGATACAAATGTATTATTCGGTGGAAAAGTAGTTTTTTTGGGGGGTGATTTTAGATAAAATCTTCCCGTTGTGAGAAATTGAAAAAAGGAATATTTTATTAATTAAAGTTTGTTATATTCTAGCATTTGGGGCAAGCTAGACAAAATACAATTATCAGAGAATATGAGGGCAAAAACAGATCATGAGTTCTGTGATTATTTGCTAAGAATTGGGAATGGACAAGAACGTCTTAACGCAACAAACAACATTGAAGTACCAAATTCTTTAATTGTGCCTTTCACAACTGAAAGAGAATCTTTAGATAAACTATTCAGAGCAGCATATCCATATTTGAATTCATCTGGTTATGATGCTTCTTATATAGACTTCCGTGTAATTTTGACAACAAAAAATAATTTTGTCGATGAAATCAGATATGCTTATTGATCAATTTCCAGGAAAATAAAGAACATTTGTTGGTATTGATGAGACCATTGAATCTGACAATCAATCACAATTTGAATATCTATTACATACTTTAAACCATGCAGGTTTGCCTCCGTACATATTATCTTTGAAAAAGAATTGTCCAATTATGTTATTACGAAACTTAAATCCATATGAAGGTTTATGCAATGGCATGCGATTAAACTATTGTAAATTTAAAACTCATGTTCTAAGTGCTAAGATTGCAGCTGGCAATTTCAAGAATACACATGTATTTATTCCAAGAATACCATTACTATCATCAAATGATGAAAAATTACCTGCTCAATTCAAGAGAACACAATTTCCAGTAAGATTGTGCTTTGCTATGACTAAAAATAAAGCGCAGGGTTAGACATTAGATTTTGTGGGAATTTATTTGCGTGAACCTGTATTTTCTCACGGCTAACTTTATGTTGCCTTATCTAGAGCAAAGAGTTCGAACTGTGTGAAATTGTTGATTCGACCTCCCACCCCGACTAGCGATGATGATCATTCTACCTGCAACATAGTTTACGATGAAATCATTCAAAAGGCAATCATGTGAGAGACGATTGTCTGAGTCTTTTGTTCTGGAGTGAATGATTCCTTAGCAGATTATACTTCGTTTGTATCTCTAAATGTTAACCAACAGGTATTTTTATCTTCCATTTATTTTTATCTCAACTTCATCTTGATCTCTGTCTAATATGATTTCTTTTTATAAAGAGTGATTGAATTATTCATTTATATAATTTCTTCTTTCTGTATCTGCTTCGCTAGTCCTCTGCTTTTTCTTCTGAGATTTTTGTTGCCTGATATCCCCATTTAGGTTTGTTCACTTCCTGCCCTTTTTAGCTTCTACGCTCTCCATTGGTTCTTTTTTTAAGTAAGCTTTGCGGTTAATTGCTACAAATTAATTATCTATATAAACTTTGAAGTTTCAAAGTTGCAGTTACAAAATTGCATCATGTATCTATAGAAGACTTTAATGAAAATACCAATAGATCTAATATCTTACTTTCATGGTGTTTTACATCTATTTCTGTAGTGGCTTTTGTTTTTCTTTTACTTTCTTTTCCAGTAATATAACCTTATTCGTTTTTAGTGTTTACCTAAAATAAAGAAGTGTTAAACAAGACTGATGAATGGTTGTACGTTGAATTATTAACCTTGCTAGGACAATCTGCAGTCATTGAAAATCGTAACTGATGACAATTAATTAATCATTCTATGATTGTTTCTTGGTGCAAGATACCCAAGTTTCGAAGTTTAATCGCCACTACATATTCTTACAGTTTAATTTAAGTGAGAATATACTTCTAACAAATATATTTCGGACTCCAATATTATTACTGTAGTATAGAAACACTTGGTGATCACATAACTGTTGTGCCAAGGGATCACGAACACAGATCTCAAACTGAAAAAGGAGAATAAGAGATGATAGATCTCGAGAAGAAACCAAGAGAAAACAAATAACTCTTCAAGTACAAAAATCCCGCCAAGAAACGATCAGATCAAAGACAAGGTAAATATTTTTCGCTATCTAGAGAGATTTACAACGTGATATGCTCATTGGAAATTGGCACATATGCTTACACTTTTTATTTACTTTATTTCACTAGCTTTTCCTTCTACTGATGTGTAAAATATATGCCTGCATCTCTGATAGAATCCGACATTAAAACATAGATGTTTCATTACAAGGTCTACAATTGAATACAAGTAACTGCCCTCTAATTGCATTATGTGCTAATACATGCAGGATAACATACTTGATATGTCATTATTCAAAATTTGTATATTTAATCCAGCCAAGTGATTCCGTTTTACTACTCAGACATCTATTTTGTTTTGCGTTATTATTATATAGGCCTAATAAGTGTATCTTTTTCCTCTGCCAGCAGTTCAAGTCTGTCACGAGTTTATCTTCGCCAAAATTATTTGGCAAACTTTTGCACACATGAATTATTGAAGAGGGGTTCTATGTCTTTGTCATACTTTTTAATCTTTTTTCCATGCCATCTAACTTCAGAGTTCAGACTACACAATTTTGTGCAGTGATTGGAAATGGATTTTCTAAGCATCTCTGTTTAAGAAGATTCCCTGAAATATCAAGTGTTGAAAATATGATTAAAAATATATGTCTAGAGTGAGATCACATGTTTATACATTTATGACAAAAGGACTTTCCAACTGTATGAGAAAAGATTGCTTAACATATGCAACTCTTGCATCAAGTATTGACAACTATCCTGAAGAAAGCATTCAGAATACATTAGAAGTAAGTGACCGGGTTGGCCGCAGGGCTTCATATTGGTCAAGTAGAGGAAAAACTGATCATATAGTTCATGAGACACTATCATATAAATTGATCTCAAACCTGTGCTTGATTTCAGAATTTCATGTACAGCCATGTAACGACCCGATCCGTCATTATGTAGAACCTGCATCATAATTACTATTCTTGACTGGTCATAGATTGGTTATACTGTTATTGATGTGTTAGAGTTGGTAGGCTTGAAATCGGAATGGTTGCAGTGAGAGTTTAGCCACTCAGTCCTTAAAAATAACCTTAAATTGGAAAAAGTCAACTGAGAGTTTACTTATTGGGAAATGACCTCGGAATGCAGATTTTATGAATCGGATAGCTTCTTTAGGTGATTTGGAACTTAGGAGTGTGCTCGAAATATTTTTGTGATGTCCGGTGTAGAATTAGGCTTGAATTGGCGAAAGTTAGTTTTTGGTGATTTCCGATCGGCAGTGAAAAATAGTCTATCAGGGTCGAAATGGAATTCCAGAAGTTGGAACAGGTTTGTAATGTCATTTTGGATGTGTCTGCAAAATTTCAGGTCAATCGAAATTGTTTTGGATAGTTTCGGCATCATTGGTGGATTTTAGAAATTTCAAAGTTCTTAGGCTTGAATCCGGCGTGATTTTGGTGTTTTGATGTTATTTTTAGTGTTTCGAGAGTGAAAATAAGCTTGAATAATCAATTATGATGTGTTGATAACTTTGGTTGGGGTCCCGAGGGGCTCGGGATTGATTTCGGGTGGTTAACGGGCATTTTTGGACTTAGAGCATTGTTGGTTTTCTGGTTTTTGTGCAGCAGGGATCTGTGAATCGCGATCGCATGGCAAGGGCTGCAATCGCGTAGAACACTCTAAGGTCCAGGAAAAATTGTGCATCGGGATCGCGTGAATCGGGTTGTGATCGCGTAGGTTTGGAAGAAGGTGAAGTGCGATCGCGCGGGCTAGGTCGCGATTGCGTAGGGTCATGACAGGCGCGTGGGGTTTGAGGTCAATTGGTCTTCGCGATCGCGTGCATTTGGTTGCGATCGCGTTAGGTTGAGCTGCTGTGAACCACGATCGCGTGGCTTTTACCGCGATCGCAGTGAAGAAATCACTGGGCAGTATATAATTAAATCCTCCGCGACTTAAACCCTTTTTACACCATTTTTGTACGGACAAAGAGCTTTGGGGGAGATTTTTGAAGAGGGAAATCATTGTTCTTCATATAGGTAAGTGTTTTGGACCTTAAAACTCATTTATGGATGATTATAGAGCATAATATCAATGTTAAATTCACAAAAATCAGTAGAAAAAGGTGGGTTTAAGGCTTGAGATTTTGAGACCTTTAATGATTGATTTGAGGGGTCAAACGAACTTCGATTTTAGTGTTACTTATATGTACGGACTCGTGGGACGATGAAGAACAGTTTGGTATAAAAATTTCTTAGTTTTGGGACGTGGGACAGGGGGTCGGGTTTTGACCAAATTCGGGTTTTGGACTAAATTTGATATTTTTCAATTAGAATTTATTCCTTAAGCATAAATTGATGATAAAAATCTGAACTTGGTAGATTTGGAGCACTCAAAGTCCGAATTTAGAGGCAAAGGCACCGCGAAATAGTATTTTAGCCGGTTTTGAGGTAAGTAACGTTTCCAAACTTGATTCTGAGGGTTCGAAACCCCGAGCTAAATGATTTATGACTACTGTTGAGGTGACGCACATGCCAAGTGACGGTCGTGCGGGCGTGCACCGAGTAATTGTGGCCTGACTTATCCCATGGCACCGCTTAGTGATTATTCCATGATGATAACTGTGCTTTCATTAATGTGGTAATTGTGAACATGTTAGAAATCATGTTAAGTATAAATGCTAGGCTTCACGCTGGAAATGCTGAGACCCGAGTGGTTATATATTGCTGTCTATGTGGTGATTATTTGATGTCATATACTTAGTCCTGTTATAACATATCATTTCATATCTCAGTCTCAGTATTGTTAATTACATGCATACTTATCATTGTTTCGGGCTGATGGAGGCATTTGTGATCCATGTTAGTGAGACTGAAGAGTAATGGCTGAGTAAGGCCAAGAGCTTGTTATTGAGACAATTATGAGAATGGACTGCACACTGCAGCGATATTTAAATCATGCCTTCGTTGGCTTGATATGGCGCTTGGGCCATTAGGGCCTTTCCGGAGTCTTTACACCCCTAGTGAGCTCATTGATGTGAGGGATGGATCTTCCCTGGACATGGATTTTGTCCGAAGTGGATGTTATGTGAGGGATGGATCTTCCCTGGGCATGGATCTTGTCCGAAGCTGATGTTATGAGAGGGATGGATCTTCCCTGGATATGGAAATTGTCCGAGTGTTGTATTCCGGAGATGGATCTTCTCTGTGGGGGTTGGATTGGCCTTCTTCCTCAGTACGGAGTGACTACGGTCACCGGTGTTTATGCATATTCCGGGATGGAACTTCCCTGGGCCTGAGAGCCATATATAGTACTAAGTGGACTTCTATGGGAGAGCTGTGAGCACTATCTGCATATCCATACTGGTTTCATACATATATTTTATGATGGCATGTAGAGTATATTGGAATACTTCGCATATTTTCTCATCCTGATAAACTATTAACATGTCTAAATCTGTATAATATTATTGTAACTTAATTGAGGTTTTGTCCGTCACTACTTCTCAGCCCATAGTTTGGGTTCGTTACTTCTGAGTTGGTGTACTCACGTTACCCCTGCACCTTGTGTGCAGATCCAGGTACACCGGGACCCGGTATCGGATATTGAGCAGCGGTCACATTTCTATTGGAGTTGTCGAGGTAGCAGCTGGCGATCGCGACCTCGCCTTCTCTTTCCTGTTCTACCTATTATTCTTTATTTTGAGACAATATTTTCCATTTCTCCTTTTCTTTTGCTTTATGTTATAGTAGCTCATGACTGAGTGACACCGGATACGGGGTTGGAGGTTTTAAATTTAGTTTCTTCAAATATTGTTTTAAACTTCATATTCTTAGTATTATTAACAAATTCGTTTAAGAATTGCATTTTATTGGAAATTGAACTTTGCTTAGTTAAAAAGGGAGGCTTGCCTGGTTCCACGACAGGCGCCATCACGACTCCGAAATTGGATCGTGACAAGCCATTTCAAGGTTGCACCTCAAGTTCTTCTTCTATGATATTATGGATTTGTTCATTCGGCTTACTTGTTTTTTTTTTCACATTAACCAGAAACATTATGACGTTATTGCAACATATTTCCAGCTTGGCTTTCCCCTTTATTCAACAAAAGCTGTGAGATTCAGAGTGGGATATGCTAATGTTAAAATAGATGTAGAAAATGACAACGGATATGAATCTGCAGCTGATTAAGGATCTTTATTGGACAAAATCGTACTGACATATACTTCACCAGCATTTCCCATGGCTCAGGTGAGAAGCAAGAACAATATTTTAGTTTTTTTTATTCTGGATGGTTCTCATCCGTGAAGCGATCAAATAGATACTTTACAATGACATCTTTTCTGGGATAATAAGTAATAACTACTTCCCAAGTAATAATAGTGGTTTCCACTAACTAAGCCTATTAACTTGTTCTTTCCATTGGTGGAATCCTACGAGTGGAGCTCGCTAAGTTCAAAGACAAGAAATGGATGGTCCATATGATATATGGTCAGCTTCCTCTTTGGTTTATTGGCCTCAAAAAATGACTTGTATTTCCTGCAATTATTGCAGTCATTTGGTAGTCGTATATATAAATGAAGATGTGAGTTCAAAAGAGTTTTAATATATGATTTATGTGTTTCTAAGATAATCTTACAGATGAATGCATCTCACAAGTTTATCCACAGCTCTCTCACTTTTGTGAGTGTTGGATATCACTGAGTTTATTTGAGCAGATTATACACTCTTATGTGAATCATTAACACGCTTAATTCATTCTCACAACAGAATAGAAGACACTCAGCGGACCGACAAACTGCTAGACGCTACTTTAGTGCCTGCAACAGCACTAACATGCTTGATGGTTGGTCAACATAATAAAAAAGCTGGATGAATAGATGAAGACAGTGACCAAGCTGCTAAATACTATTAAAATCACATTTTTTGTATGTAGTTATGATTGTTGAATACAGTTTCCCTTTAGCCTGTAGTACTTTGCTTTCATAAAACATCCTAACAAAATCTTAAGTACACAAAAACATGTTTCTTTTCTATGCCCCAGGTTAGATTTAAGTACCTATATAGCTTTATTAACAAAAATACTAAATAGTCGTTGGGCCCGGGCATAACCCGGGCATATCCTCACTAGTCTCAAACAAGCTGTTAAAGGCAATAAAAAGCAAAAGAAGGCATCGCAGGCTGTCCTTTAGCAAATTGCAAGTGTCATAGAAAAAAAAAGGCAAAGGAGAAGGAAAATCCAAGAAGAACCAAGAAATGTCATCAACTCATGTTTGTCTCTCGGTAATTCTCTCTCTTTGTTACTGCTATTTCCTATCTGCCAAAATTCCAAAAGGTATTCCAAGGCTCATTTCTCTTCTACCCATTTTTTACCTCTTCACCATTCTTCCACTTTACTTTTCATCTGCATTTCTTATAACACTCACCACTTTCTTCATAACTTGGCTTGCCAATTTCAAGCTCCTCCTCTTTGCCTTTAATCAAGGCCCTCTTTCTCTCTCCACAAAAAATGCAACCAAAAAATTATCTCTTCCTATTTTCATTTCCATGGCTGCCCTTCCCCTCAGATCCAAACAACATAATCTTAAATCCAATGAGCCAAACCCCACCAAGAAAATCCCTTTAAATTTAGCTGCAGAATTTGTCCTCCTTACAATATTCTTGGAGTTGACTTTTCATCACAAACGTCAAATCCATCCAAAATTGGTCTTGATTTGCTATTGTTGTATGTTGTTTCTTATGATTGATATTCTTGTTGCATTATCTAGCTCTATTGCTAAAATATTGGTTGGGCTAGAGCTAGAGCCACCATCAAATGAACCTTATTTATCAACTTCCCTTCAAGATTTTTGGGGACAAAGATGGAACCTCACGGTAACAAATACGCTGCGTCTCACCGTATACAACCCCGTGAGGTCAACTTTGGCGGAGGTGGTCGGTAAAAACTGGGCCCTACGGGTTGCCGTGCTGGCAACTTTTGTCGTTTCCGGTTTAATGCATGAACTGATATTTTATTACGTTAATGGTGTTAGTCCCACGTGGGAAATGACCTGGTTCTTTGTGCTGCACGGGCTGTGTGTAATGGTGGAAATTGGTGTGAAGAGAGGTGTGAAGGACACGTGGCGGTTGCCTTGGTTCGTTTCGGGGCCGTTAACGGTTGGGTTTGTGGTGGCCACTGCTTTTGGGCTTTTCTTCCCACCGATAATTAGGAACGGTGCAGATGATAGGGTACTTGAAGAAGTTGGGACTTGCTATGATTTCATCAAAACGAAAATGATTCAATTGCCGAATTTTGTGGGTCATTTTAGATAAATTGATTTACTTCATTTGCAATGAAAAATTTATAATGCATCTATTTTGGTTTCGTAGTTTAATGAATTTTCTTTTGTTACATCATTTGAATATATATCTTTTATGAGAAACTTATGTTGCACCTTTTCTACTTTGTTGTCTTGTTTCAATATCATATGGCTCAAGCATAAATACAATGCCACAAAAGTGGCTATTTGGTAAATCAACCGAAAGAAATAGGGCGAAGTACAACAATAGTCACTTTTAAGCTCACTATTTAAAATATATTTACAATTTACAATGTATTTAAAGATTAGTCAATTCAATCAAACTTTGGAACTAAGTGTCTTGAATTTCTGAACTACTAATTTAAAATTTCAGAACATAAGATTTGAATTTCTGGACACAAGTTTCGAACTTTAGGACACGACGTCCTAAAGTTTGTGCTTTGAGGTTTAAACTCTAGGACGTCGTATCCCAAAGTTTGAGCGAAATTGGCTGATCTTTAATTATATGATAAATTATGGATATATTTTAAACAACATACTTAAAAATGGCTACATGGTATCATTTCCACAAAGAAAAACCTTTATTGGGTCTATCAATTGCAAACCAAGTCTAGTAATTCTGGATTGGGCCTCTAATTAGGCCTATTTATAGACTGAAGCTACATAGTCAAAATAAATAAAAATTGCGTAGGGTAACCACTTTTTAAAGTGGTATTTACTTTTTATCTAACATTTTTAATGCTTAGCAATAGTAGCAACTAGTCTATTAAAATTAATATGAAAAGACTGTGTTACCCTTTCTTCTATCTCTTTTCCTTCCCAAACCCTCTATCAAATCTGAGTATACCAGTAATTGAGATAATGTCTAGCTTGTGCTGACAACTATCAAATTCTTCCTACTCTCAATCAAATCAAAAAGCCTTGTTCCTGTGAACATATATTGCCCTTTTTTTTTCAACTCATTTCCGTAATCATACCCCAAAACAATATAAAGTATCTATCAATTATTATTCCCAATTTTGTTGTTAATAATGATTTCGACAATTGTAATCTTGATGTTTTTGGCGAGGCAAATACAGTTAGTGCAATTCGAGGTGTTATTGGGTTACATAAAATGCATAGCAGAAGACATAAATAGTCATGGTTGTGGTAGGTACTTGGTCCTGAACTTAGAGTTACAAGTTAAAAAGTTAAGGATTGGTAGTCCTTAACTTAGAGTTACAATAACAGAAATTAAGGACATGTATTCCTGAAATTAGAGTTACAAGTTAAAAAGTTAAGGACATGTAGTCCTAAACTTCAAGTTACAAGCTCACAAATTAAGGACAGGTAGTCCTTAACTTAGAGTTACAAGTTAAAAAGTTAAGGACAAGAGTCCTGAACTTAAAGTTACAAGCACATAAATTAAGGACAAATAGTCCTTACCTTAGAGTTACAAGAACATAAATTAAGTACATATAGTCCTGAACTTAGAGTTACAAGTTAAAAAGTTAAGGAAAGATAGTCGTTAACTTAGAGTTTATAAGAACAGAAATTAAGGATAAGTAGTCCTGAACTTCGAGTTTCAAGTTCAAAGTTCAAAAGTTAAGGACATCTAGTCCTGAAATTAGACTTACAAGCTCATAAAATAAGGGCAGTAGTCCTGAAATTAGACTTACAAGCTCATAAAATAAGGACATGTAGTCCTGAAGTCCTGAACTTAGAGTTACAAGTTCAAAAGTTAAGGACACTTGGTCCTGAACTTTATGAGCAGAAGGGTATTTTTGTCCGGGCAGGTAAAATTTATTAAAGCAGTGGCTAAAGACTAAAGATATTTTAAACAGTGTCTTAAAAGTAAATACAGGTGTTATTAGTGGCTAACCGTGTACTTCCACGGGTGTGTTAGCCAATTTTTTGGAATGGTAATTAAAGAAGGGGAAGTTACATGATATACGCATTTGTAAAACTCACTTTCATGATATACCTAAGTTTTGAAATTACGTGAAATATCCCAAAAATATTACACGCTATACCTCCATATAATAAAGAATATATCACAATATTCTACTTTGGAATACAAGCCATACCTACCTTACCACAATATTCTAATTTGGCATACACTGTTCTAACTAAACAAATCATAGTATTTTAATTTGGAATACAATATTTAAAATAAACATACCACAATATTCTAATATGAAAAATCCAAACCTAGCTTACCACAATATTCTAACGAAGAGTACAATATCCAAACTAAACATACCATAATATTCTAATTTGAAATATAATATTCAAACTAAATATACTATAATATTCTAATTTGAAAAATTTCGCGAACCCAGCTTGCCATAATTAATATTCTAATAAAGAGTACAATACCCAAACCAAACATATCACATTATTCTAATGAAGAATATAATATTTAAATAAAATATACTATAATATTCTAAGTTGGAATGCATTATTCAAATTAAACATCTACAATATTTTCATTTGGAATACAATATCCAAACAGAATATATCATAATATTCTAATTTGTAATACGGTATTCAAACCAAACACACGTCAATATTCTAATATAGAATACAATATTCTAACAAAAACTGCAGTATTATAAGTTGGAATAAAATATTCAAACCAAATATACTATAATATTCTAGTTTGAAATACAATATCCAAACCAATCATATGATAAATTTTAATTTGGAACGCAATATTCAAACTAAACATGCTACAATATTATAATTTGGAATACAATATCCGAACCAAATATATCACAATATTCTAATTTGAAATACACAGTATTATTTTTAGAATATAGTAGATATACATGGTAAAATAAATTTATAAAGCAGATATACGGAGTAAAAAATATATTTTAATTGTATATGTTGTAAACTGATATTTTCAATGGACATACCGCATAGATTATCCATTAAAGAATAGCCCGTATTTATAAAGTAACTGAAAAATAAACTATTTAATGCGGAGGTAAAATCTAAGTAAAAATACCCTTTGCTGAGATAAAAAACAAATTAATCAGCATTATATGCTAGATTATGAAAATCTTATGTATAAAACTCCAGCATATTATATTATGATTCAACCACATTATGATGTAATTTTATATGTCAAAAAAATCAAAATTTAGCATATTATGTTGCATTTTCTTTTAATTTTAACTAAGGATATATTTGTCTAGATTTTTTTCGGCATGAACAAGTAGCTAAAGTTACTATGATTAATTTTCAATAAAAAGTAATAAATCAAGCTAATTTTTAATTTCTTCCTCGTATGGGTCTTGTAATTCACGCTATATTTGGATCTAGGTCAATCTTAATAATACTAGTATTGTTTTCTTTTTTATATGGAATTCGGATATTCCCCTTACTAAAAGAGCCTTGCATCCAGCACCTCACTCCAGTCCCTTCTTTTTCAACCCACCATCTCTTGTCTATTTTTAGTTTTCTTCTTGTTTGTTTTCAAGTCTTGTTCTTTTTTCTATCTATGTATCATTGTAAGGTTACTCCAATTGATTTTGAAAAAATAAATAATGTTTAAAGCAAAAAATTATGATCCAATAAAACGTGAAAATGTAATCTAAGTAAATTTGAATATAAAACAATTTCACCCATTTATCTTTTCGAACACTCTTGTAGTTTCTATTTAGAAACTCTTTCAATTTTGGAACATTCAGAATGATATAAACACTTTAATTCTTTTAATATGATAGTATTGCTAGCTCAATATATAAATTAAATTAAAATAATAAAATTCAATCAAAACCACGGGATTATAATACCTAAACCAATGCCTATAGTATAGAAAGTTTGCTGAAATAACTTCAAGTTTTGCTAAAGAAGAAAGTGCTAATAGAAATTGAGACGGAGCTAGGATTTAAAGTGTATGTGTTCTAAATTTTAAGATAAGACCGTAACTAAAACTTATTTTTATTTCTTCGTTAGTTACGTTTTTTTTTTTTTTTTAAGTAACAGAAAAATGCAAGTGTGGAACTTCAGTGTTTCTTTTTTGATTTGGAACTTCGTTTTTTATTTAAGAAAAAAGGAAGAAAAAGTAACAGAAAAACACCTTGCGTTCAAGGGAATCGAACCCAAACATTTTTCCTAGAACCGAGAACTTTTGCCAGAGAACTCAAACACCTTTTTACTGGATTCAGTCTGCTTTATCTATACACAACGCGAACTTTTCAACACAAATACATGATCCGAAAAGAATCATTGGATTTGTCCGAACCCGCACTCTATACCGTAACTCCGCCCCTGAATAGAAAGGAAAAATGAGAGCCACACCACTATGTACTATGTACAAATGGTTATAAGAAGAATATTCTGCACCAGGCTCACATGCATAATAAGGAAAAAAAAGAATAAGGTATATAAGTGTCATTCAAGGGTGTTAAAGAGCTTGTTTTTATAGATAAGAGCGCAACATATGATGCTATTATTGTTGAAAAAAATTTAGTATTTAAGTGAAAAGGATTGAGGAGTTAGCTCATTACTAAAATAATTGCAGAAAAACTTTCATAAAAGCATTTGAACTAAGTAATAAAGAGAAGAATAAAAACTATTGGCATATTTGAGATTACAAATCTCAGCATGGATAATATGTTACATGATAAAATAGTCCAATAAGTTACCCCCACCGCTTTTATTAAAGACAATAACAATAATCGAGTGAAAATCTTATAAATAAGGTTAGGGGAGGGTAGTGCGTACTCCTACTACAGAAGTTATTTTCGATAGACTTATTTGACCAAAAAATACGATTTTTTTTTCAAATAATTAAATTAATGTAATTAGGGGTTAAACTTAGTTAACCAATTATATCTCTAGATGAAACTTTCAAGGGTGCAATAAACAATAGATGGGTTTGGTCAGATAGTGATGACAACATGCAATAACTGTTCTAAAAAGCATGAGCAATAATGTAGCATTCAATAGCAATGAATAACAATAAATGGGATTTAAGTAAATAGGAGGGATGATTCACCGAATAAATGATGAAATAGATGGATGTTCCTCCTGACAATGAAGAAGACAGACAAATCCTTGAATATTCGAGTTATTCTCGGATCTGATGGAAAAGTATGGAATAATATAGACAATACTCTTAGTGAAAAGATGGTGTTTGTATCTTAGCGAGAGAGAGAAAATATCTTTTTTATCAAAGTGTGTACTTACAAATGAATATCACATGCCCATATAATTATCTTTTTTTTTTTTAATATATGGGGAATATGTTTCTAAGAAACCCTGATAGTACAAGTGCAGAAAATATCCACTAGAATATTCTCTTTTAATGTCCTATCTTGAAAAACTAGTTATTACAGCTCTTATCAACGGTATTCTACCTCGACCTTGATCCTTGTTGACATCTCGACTACGGCTCTTGTCGGCACAACCAGGGACTTTGCTACTTCTTGGGTCATTTCGATTAACGACGACCTGAGAACTCTTCCCTTAGTATTATCTCGGCTTAAATACTCTAGAGACAGATTTTGACCCATACAGTTAGCCCATCGCTTATTGAAACCGGATTTATGCGGGGTCGATGAGAGGATTTACTCGTTATGGTCGAAACAATTGAGCGAGCAGTTCAGGTCGTTGTGATCATAGCGAATCGGTAATGTGGCCCTATGTGGACCACTTATTTCAAGACGTCTCAATTTTCCCGATTGGTTTCTTGGAGTTGGATTGTCCACAAATTAGGATGACGTCATGTGTAATTATGATGTATTTTGCCGATGAGTTGCTTCATTTTGCGTGCGCCCTTGATTAAATCTGCCGCTTCGGTTACGGTGCTAGTAATGATGAATCATCTTCGGTTCTAGTGCCCAGGTTCTTATAAATAAAGGCGTTAGGGTGTGATTTTGAAGTTTCAAACTTTCTGCTTCAAAACCCCATATCTCCTTATTTCTTCTCTCTAACTTGACACTATTCCTCTTTGTTCCGGGAGCTTTTACCGTTTTTGATTCTTCATTACTTGATACTTCCCTTTCTTCTGATAAAACATGACTAACGTACCTTCCGAATCTAGTGAGGGAAGTGAGCCGGTCCCTTTAGCGATGGTGATCCCTCCTTATGAGGGGAATGTTCCTGCCGTTGTTGATGATGAAGGCTTCCCTTTGGTGGAGGAGATAATTCCTCGCAATCCTGACACCGGTCTGGCTTATCAAAATCCCCTAATGCCGACCCTAGAACCTTTCGGTTATTGATGACGTAGAAGGAATTAGGAGAACATAGGGTTAAGTACGGCATTCCCGATCACCACGAATTAATCTTGACTGGGTGGGATACGGTGTAGGTTCATCGCCCTGGATACTGAGCCTTCTATGCCTACCTCTTCCAAGTTGGCTATACTCTCCCTCTCCTTCCGCTGGCGGAGGAATTTTGCCGTTTTTATGGCATCTGCCAAGCCCAGCTCGCCCCATATGTTTACAAGCTTATAAGGATGCTCACCAAATTTGTCGAGCTGGCCGGGGTCGAACTCACACATCGGCATTTGATACACTTGTTCGCCCCTAGATTTTACAAGGGGGACGATGTTAAACCTTCTCCACCGAGGAGGCAAGTGCTTTGTGGTGAAGATGGACGATAACGCCAACTGCCAATTTTGGTTAAACTACTTCTTCGTCAGAACCGAAGACGTGTTGGCCAACGTCGACGATTTTTCTAAGGTTTGGAATTGCACTCGTATACCTAGTTTTATGGTCTCATCCCAGTCACACCTCTATTTGAGGTTATGAAACGGTCGAAGCAATAATAGTACCCAACAATGAGTCGGGTCGATTTTCCACAGGGAGCTATGAATGGGACTTAAGAGTATATACTATATTGAATGAGCTTGAATTATCTCAAATCGCACTTCCACAAAATTGGTTTGCTTCTGAGTCTATTTTAAACTAAGAATTAAAACTAGAAAATTGTTTTTGTTTGTTTTTCAAATGATAAAAAGGCCTAGAGCTATGACCTTCACCTAGGTATTCGCTTAATGGGTTGTAAGCCTTAAAGCTTGTTTTATTGTTCGGGGTGTATTATAGCTATCAACACTTAAGTACCACTCAATACCTCTCGGTCAGAGAGTGATTTTGCCCAATTTGGCTTTCTCAAGTCCAAATGGGTATTAAACAAAGCAGTTGATAATAAGCTCAAGTCGGGTTTTACTATCTTTAGGTTCAACCCTTTAATTTGGTTTATCAATCTCTCGATTGACCCAATTTCTTTCTAGCCAAGTTTTCCTAGACTAAGTCTCTCTTTCTCAAGTAGATACCAAGTCAATTAGGCATGAAATAATGTTTGCAACCATTAAATCTTCAAATAAAAGCAAGAAAAAGTCTAGATAATCCACACCCAACCATAAACAAGCAATAAATTAAACACCCATTAAGTTTATACACTAGGGTTGGGTCACAACCCTAGTGCAAATCTAGCTACTCATGCTTAAATTAGAAGATAAAGAAGAAGTGATAATTAAACCCATATTAATGATTAAAATGATAAAACTAATATTCAAAAAGCTCAAATTGGAAAAAACTACTAAAAGGAGCAAATTAAATGGTTGTTGATATCAAAAGTTACAAAAGTTAACCTAAAAAAAATGAAACTCTTTTATTTATACAGTGCTGGAATTTTCAGACAAAACTGCCCTTTCGGAGGTTCTACGGCCGCACAATTCCATGTGTGGTTCGTACTTCTCTTCAGCTTGACAGGATTGGGCTCTTGCGGCCGCACAATTCTTAACCGCGGCCGCATCTCTCTCTTTTTGGGTTTGCACATTATTGAGTGCGGCCGCACATGGCTCTTTTGCGGACCGCACAAATACAACTGCGATCGCATAATTGATCTTCTGCTGTCGCACAATAATTGTGCGGTCCGCACTTCCGTTGAACTTCATATGCATGTTCTATGGACTTTTGGTCTTGCTTTGCTTCTGCGGCCGCACTTCTCACAGATCTCTGATGGGATTTGCTCTACAATATGCGGTTAAGATAATCTGCGGTCCGCACTTTAAGCTTCTATGTCTATTTTTGTTCTTAAGTTCAGATCACTCCTTCTTGAGTTGGATTTCATCTTTGAGGCTCATTTTCCACCAATCCTGCAATTAGTGTATTTTATCATTTTTCGGGATAACAATTAAACGCTTTTGGACTAAAACGATGGCGAAAAAGGGGCTAATAAGTAGGGGTGTTCGTTGGTCGGTACTGTACGGTATTTAGACATTTTAGTTCGGTATTTTCGGTATTCGATTTCTTAAAATTCTATATCAATACCGTACCTAATTAAATTCAGTATGGTTCGATTTTTCTCCATTCGATTTTAGTTTATTTGGTTCGGTAACTTCGGTTTATTCTGTTTGAATAATAACTAGTGCGTAGAGTCATATACCGTAATATTCTTAATTAAAGCACTCAAAAATACAAAACTAAAAATGTTTGTTGACAAAAGTTTTGTCCAAAACCAGTAAATATCAACCAGAGAGAGAAAATGGTACATAAGGGAATAAATTTGGTCATTAGAAATGTCTTGTTACTTGCTTAGAGTTAATTGATGAACGTATAAAATAAAATAAAGTAAAATTTTAGAATTTTTATATTTATTTTATAATTAATAATATGTGTATTATGTAATTTAATATATATTTCGGTACGGTATCGGTATTTCGGTATTTTATTTTTAAATACCAAATATCATACCTAATACCTGTGAGCATGTGATTTTTACTCGTCGTATCGTCCTATAAAAATCCCAATAAATCAATT
>ML319504.1:0-59565 GCA_005239505.1 Nicotiana paniculata | reverse complement strand
AGTCCAGGCAAAAGAGTTATGCAGATCGTAAGGTTTGAGATGTGGCTTTCATGGTTGGTGAGCAAGTATTGCTCCGAGTGTCGCCCATGAAGGGCGTGATGAGATTTGGTAAGAAGGGCAAGCTTAGCCCTAGGTTCATCGGTCCGTTTGAGATTCTTGATCGAGTGGGAGAGGCGACTTATAGACTTGCATTTCCACCTAGATTATCAGCCGTACACCCAGTTTTTCATGTGTCCATTCTTCGGAGGTATCACGGCGATCCAGCCCACGTGTTAGATTTCAGCACTGTCCAGTTGGACAAGGACTTATCTTATGAGGAGGAGCCGGTAGCTATTCTAGACCGGCAGATTCGTCGGTTGAGATCCAAGAGTTTCCCTTCTGTTCGTGTTCAGTGGAGAGGTCAGCCTCCTGAGGCATCGACCTGGGAGTCCGAGTCTGATATGTGGAGCCGTTACCCTCATTTATTTCCCGACTCAGGTACTTCCTTCTTCTGTCCGTTCGAGGACGAATGGTTGTTTTAGATGTGGAGAATATGACGACCCAAGGGGTCATCACCTATTTTATTACCCCATTCTATACTTTGGAGGCCTTGAAAACCTCATTTGTAGTTGCCTCGATTTGTGTGTGCATTCCGGGCGCGTAGCCGGACAACTTAGATATGAAATTCTGTGGAAAAAATGCTAAAATCTGATATTAACATGAATAAATTTGACTTCAGTCAACATTTTGGGTAAATGGACCCGGACCCGTGATTTGACAGTCCCGGAGAGTCCGTAGGAAAATATGGGACTTGTGCGTATGTCCGAAATCGAAATTCCGAGGTCCCAAGCCCGAGGAATGAATTTTTGAGTAAAATTATTTTCTGAAAATATTTAAGGAAAATGAAAATGAATATTCGGTTAGAAAGCAATGGTATCGGGCCCGTATTTTGGTTCCGGCACTCGGTACAGGTCTTATTTATGGGTTAAGCACTTTCTGTAAAGTTTGGTTGAAATCCGATGTCGTTTGACATGTTTCGGACTAAAAATGGAAAATTTGATGTTTTATGAAATTCGATAGAATTCACGGATTTTCAGGCTTAATTCGATGTATATGATGTTATTTTGGCGATTTGATCGCACGGATAAGTTCATAGGATGTTTTTGAGGTAGTGTGTATATTTGGTTTGGAGCCCCGAGGGCTCGGGTGAGTTTTGGATAGGCCATGGATTGCATTTTTGAACTTGGAAATTTGCTAGTGCAACTGATCTACAGGCTTCGCATTTGTGAAGCCAGCATCACAAATGCGAGCTATTCATCACAAACGTGAAGGTGACCTTGCTGGCCAGGGATCGCAAATGCGACCAGGAGGTTCGCAAATGCGAAGGTATAGCGGGGCAGGCANTTCGCAAATGCGAAGGCTTGGAATGTCTGAAGGGTTCGCAATTGCGAACCCCTGTTCGCAATTCCCATGCCAACCAGTAGCCTGCACTGTACAAAACCGAATTTTTACTTCATATTTCATATTTTTTAAAACTCAAACATTCTTAGGCGATTTTTCCAAGAACAAGACTTCTTCCAAATCATTTGTAAGTTGGTTTTTACTCAGTTCTTTCAATCATTAACATCATTTAACATGTTTTCAACTTAAAATCAAAGATTTCCATGGGTGAAAATTGGGTGTTTGGGGTAGAACTTAGGTTTTTCTAAGATTGGGATTTGAGTGGGTGATTGACCTCCGATTTGAGAGATTTTTATATGGCTAGACTCGTGAGAATACGAGGGTTCTGAAAATGTAAAGTTTACCCGATTCCGAGATGCTGGCCTGGGGCATTTTGGTCATTTCACCTAATTTCACGTTGTAACCTTAAAATTAATAGTAGAATCAGTGCATGAGATGTTATTTATAGTATGAAATTTATTTGAATAGAGTTGGGCCATTTGGAGTCGGATTCTCGTGGCAAACGTGTGGTTTCGGGTTGATTGCTACATTTGGACCCGAGGTAAGTGTTTGGTCTAACCTTATCTTGAGGGAATAGGAGTTGAGTATAATTTGCTACTTGCTAATTGTCAAATATGATGTATAGGCATGGTGACGAGTATCTATACATTGGTTTCTAGCATGACCGTGAGTCCTTATATTGAGAATATTCTGACTTTTTGGTAATTTCCATACATAATTGATGATTTCTATATGTTGTGAAGAGTATGTTAAGGGAATTGTAATCTTTAAACTCTGTTGGAGTATTGGCCCAGATAATAATACGAATGATGAAGATATATGAGATAATTGTATCCTTTGGAGCATTGGCTCAGATTGTAATACGAATGATGAAGGTATATGAGATAATTGTATCCTTTGGAGCATTGGCTCAGATTGTAATACAAATGATGAAGGTATATGAGATAATTGTATCCTTTGGAGCATTGGCTCAAGTAATAGAGTAAATTATGACATGAAGTGAAAAAAAGAGAAAGAGCTACTAAAATATACCCTTGTCGGGTCATGGTTTCTTTTGATATTGTCGCCCTTATTGGGATGTGGAGATTACTGTTATTGTTCCTTTGCCGGGATTTAATTGTTTAAGTTATGTTCCCTTGCCGGGATTTAATTGTTTAATTGATGGTCCCTTGCCGGGATTTCTATTTTTACTCTGTTTATTTCCTTGCCCTTGTTTGTGATTGATGTTTGGGTGAGGAAGAGTGTTAAAGCACGAAGGGTGATGTCGTGCCATATTTATATTGTTATTATGCACGAGGGGACATTTCATGCCATGTTTTACATTGATTATGCACGAGGGGACAATCCGTGCCATGTTTATATTGTTATTATGCACGAGGAGACATTTTGTGCCATGTTTTACATTGATTATGCACGAGGGGACATTCCGTGCCATATTTATATTGTTATTATGCACGAGGGGACATTCCGTGCCATGTTTTACATTGATTATGCACGAGGGGACATTCTGTGCCGTGTTTATATCGATTATGCACGAGGGGACATTCCGTGTCGTGTTTTACATTGTTATTATGCACGATGGGACATGTCGTGCTTCATCTTTCACTGTTTAATCTGTGTTGTCATTTCTCGGTATTATTTTCAG
This sequence comes from Nicotiana paniculata, assembly GCA_005239505.1. NCBI lineage: Eukaryota > Viridiplantae > Streptophyta > Magnoliopsida > Solanales > Solanaceae > Nicotiana > Nicotiana paniculata. The sequence continues at coordinate 56,480 of ML319504.1, read as the reverse complement.
ATATTTCAAACTGGTTTTTTCGTTTCTGTCACTTCAGTATTCGCTATCTCTTACCCCCAGCATGTTCTCCCCGTAATTGTATTCTTGTTTAGTTTCTGCTATACTATTGAACTGCACATGTACACTTTGTTGTCGTGTCTTAGCCTCATCACTACTTCTCTGAGGTTAGGATCGGCATTTACTCAGTACATGGGGTCGGTTGTACTGATGCTAAACCTGCACTTCTTTATGTTGTGCAGATTACGCAGCCGGACCCGAAGGATAGCATTAGTGGGAGTGTCTTCCAGCTTATCATTTAGGCTTCAAGGTATACCCGCTGGCGTTCGTGGGCCTTGGCGTCTCTTCCATCCCTTTTGTCTTCGATTCTGTCTTATTTTTCCTCTAGCTTCAGAGCCAGACATGTATTTCCTTCCAGACTTGTATTTAGCACTCTTATAGATAGTTCGTGAGTTTGTGACTCCAGGTTTTGGGGAAGTTTACGTGTTGTTGTATCATGTTCTCCTTATTTAGCTTGAGACCGTATTTATTTCCGTTGTTAAACTGTGAGCTGTTTAGTTTATCCTATTAAAGTGGTGTCAATATGCTAGTTTATCTATGTACGTTGGCTTGTCTAGCGGGTTCAACGTTAGACGCCATCACGGCCCGATGGTGGGATTTCGGAGCGTGACAACAATAGAAATAAGAAGGTGAATCTAAGGCCTACGAACAGAATGCAATTCTACATTGAATCACCCATCTGGTATTAGCTAAGCACCTCTCGGGACTCCACTTGAACCAATATCGAGATCAACGCAAGAAGTGTAGAAATGTAGTATGACTACAACCGACCCAATGTACTCAGTAAGTGTCGAGACCTTGACGACGTAGTGACTAGGATAAGACAAGACTCCTACAATGAACTTGTGTAGTTATATATTAAGAAGTAACGGAAAAACATGAAAAATGAGTTATGACAACGGTATAATGACAAGTAAAAGGGGTAACAAGTACGCAAGTAAAGAGGCATAAAGAAGAAACATAAAGTAAATTTTCACTTAGTAAGCCTCTTTTAAAATCAAATAACAAAACAACAAAGCCAATTCCACATTTCAAATATAAAGGTAAAGAGCGATGAAATAAACAAAATTGCACGGCATCACCCTTCATGTTTATAATGTCATCCTCACATTATAATATAAAAAACAATTGCATGGCATCAACCTTCTTGCTTTTACTCTCATTCTCATATTATAAAGAAATAATAATTACACGATATCATGCTTCGTGCTTTAACTCTCATCTTCGCACTATAAAATAATAACAATCACGGAAACACCTTTTGTGCATATCCTCACGTTCACTCAAGCAATAAGATCAATATATATTAAGGCAAGGAAACATTCTTATGCACAATCACTCTTCCTCACAAGCATGGCAACACCCTTCATCCATTTTACTCTTCATCACCAAGCAATCACATGCAACACATTACCAAGAAAGGTGGGAAGCAAACTCAACACCAACAATAATATTTGAACACAACTCATCATATGAGAATCCTCCAACAACCAATCAACAACACCAATATCTCAATCATCATAATATCGAAAATAACAAGAAAAATAAGAAACTAAAGAATTAAACAATCTATCTAAAGCATCAAAGACATAATACACAAATAACATGGAAATAATAAAGCAAATTTTACTTGCATCTTTATTCCACGACCAACACATATACACCTGTCATCTTGCATATACGTCGCCTCTAACACATTGATCACTTAACAAATAGACTTGATTCTACCCTATTTCTCTCAAATAAAGGTTAACCAAAACACTTACCTCTTTTCAGAACACCAACAACAATCTGACACGGATTTTCCTTTAGAATAAGCCTCCAAACCAATTGAATCTAGTCAAATATTGTTCAAACAAGTCAAAACAAGCTTTAGAAACTTCCCTCAAATGAAAAAGGTTCAATCTTTAACATATTAAAAAACTCAACAAAAAGTCAACCCGGGCCCACATGGTTGAAATCTGAAATTAATACCAAATTCCTATAACCCATTCACCTCATAGCCCGAATATGTGATTGTTTCGAAATCAGACCTCAATTCGATGTCTAAATCTCATTATAAATTCCCTAAATTATACCCAAAATCCCCAATTATTACTTTAAAATTCTTAGATTTGATGATGAAATTCATGAAAAAGTAACTGAAATTGAACAAAAACGAGTTAAGATTACTAACCTATGAATTTGGAAAGAAGTTACTCTCCAAAGATCGCTTCTATGGAGTCTAGGGTTCAAAAATGGCGTAAAATGAGCTAAGTCTCGAAATCCCCACATTTGACCCAGTTGCAGATATCGTAATGGTGAACTATTGTTCATATTTGTGATGTTCACAAATACGACCATGCGATCAGTGCCTGAGTCTGTCTGTTATTGCAATTGCGACTTCAAACTCACATTTGCAAAGTCCCCAGCCATCGCAAATGGGGAGAAAGCTTTGCATTTGCGAAGCTGTGCCTAGCCCACTAGTGTCGCAAATGCGACACCCAAGTTGTAATGCAAAGTCCCTCCTAATGGAAAATGGGATCAGCTCTTTGCAAACGCGAAATCCAAGCTCCAAATCCCACTTTGAAATTGCGAGCCTGACATCGCAAATGTTAGGCTCGCATTTGCGAACAGGTTCTCGCAAATGCGAGACCTGTAGGTCATGCACACCAGGAGATTCTCAGTTATTCAAAAACAATCCGCAACACATATGAAACTCACCCCAGCCCCTCAGCTCCAATCCAAACATCCACATAAGTGTAATAACATCATACAAACTCACTCACAAGCTCAAATCATTAGAACAACATCAAAATTCAAGAATCGATCATTGAAACTCCAGACTTTAGAAGTTTAAACTTAATTTTCCATTTTTTCACATAATGCGCCGAAACGACCTCGGGTTACCCACGACCCCAAACATGCATACAAATCCAAAAATGATGTCATTATACAAACCTACCAGAATCGTTAAAACACCAATTGGAGGTCGTTTACCAAATATGTTGACCATGGTCAACTCTAGCCACAATTAAAGTCAAAATTACATTTTCTATAAAATTTTACATATTAACTTTCTAAAAATTGATATGTACCACTAACACAAGTAATAATTTGTCAAATTGAGCTATGAAAAGTCTCGAAACACAGAAAAGTGAGCTAGTACAAAAAAAACAACATATCGGGTCGTTATAAATCCAAGGAAATTCCTTTCATGAAGGTGCTTTGGAAAGGCCAGCCGGCTGAGGAGGCTACTTAGTAGTCCTGGTCCGATTTGAGGAATAGATATACACATCTTATTACTAGTTCAGGTACATTTCTATGTCTGTTCGAGGATGAATATTTCTGTTAGAGGGTGAGAATGTAACGACCTGATAGGTCGTTTTGAGTTCTAACTCTCTGTTCTGTGCTTTAGTAATAAAAAAGCTTAAGTTGATGGTTTATGACAAGTATTCATGGTCCTTTTTGATTTTCGGAAAGCTTAAATGTGGTTTTACAAAGAAAACTTGATTTTATGAACTTAAAGTGGATAGAGTTGACCACGGTCAACAATCTTGGTAAACGGCCTCGAATTAGTATTTTGACGATTTTGTAGGTTTATATGATGATTTTGGTCTTTTACGTATGTTTGGTTGCGGTCCCAGGTGACCCGAGGCTGTTTCGGCGCTTATTGTGGAAAGTTAAAAATTTGAAGTTATGAACATATGAATTCTTGAGTTTTGATGATTGATTCTTGATTGTAGATGTTATTTAATGTTTTGATCTTACGATCGAGTTTGTATGAGGTTATTATACTTGTGTGGATGCTTGGAGTGGAGACCGGAGGTCTTGAGGAAGTTTCGGATTGGTTTCGGGCTATTTTAGAAAGACTTGGTGTTGATAGGTGAGGCCAGCTTCACAATTGCAAAGCTGGAGTCAAATTTACGACCGTTGCAATTGCGACATCTGCAGTTAGGTAAAAATAAGAGATTTCGGGATTAGCTCATTTCATTCCATTTTTTAGACCTAGACTTTGTGGGAGGCAATTTTTGGAGAGAATTTTCTTCCCAATTTCAAGGATTAGTAGTGTTAACTTGTGTTTGATCATTTTCCATAACTTTTCATAGATTTTCATAACAAATCCAAGATTTCGTAGAGAAGAATTAGGGGTTTTGGGTAGAAACTTAGGATTTGTATTTTAAAATTTTAGAACTTGATTTGAGGTCGGATCTCAAAAATATTACTTATTTGGACTCGGGGATGAATGGGTAATCAGGATTTGGTCTTGATTTCGAATTTCGACCAAGTGGACCCAAGTTCACTTTTTGTTGACTTTGCCAAATATGTTAAAGATCGAACCTTTTTTATACTAGGGTAGTTTCTAATCTTGTTTTGGATTATTTGACTAGATTCAAGTTGTTTGGAGGCTTGTTCTAAAGTAGAATCTGGGTTGGATTGTTGATTTTATTCCAGAAAGAGGTATGTATCATGCTTAACCTTGATTTGAAGGAATTATGATATAATTGGGTCTATTTTTTATGTGCTTTATATGTTAGGAACGGGGTATATGCAAGGTGGTGAGTGCATATGTGTTGTCATGGGATTAAAGTATGCGGGTGCAACTAGTTACTTCATGAATTTAGTTATTTCATGCTTTTACTTTTTATATTCCCTTACTTGATACATGTTTCTACTTGATATATGTCTTTGCTTGTTACATGCCTTTATTTGTAACGAGCGCAAAACACACACTTAAATATGCTTGCTAGTCAAATATAGTAAAATATAATATCGTGTCCACAGAGATTGGAGTTAAACAATATTATCGTAGTTTGTGGCTAAATTTCTATCCAAGATGATCAGCAATCTAGAGTTTGTGTTTAATACTAAATTAACTAAGAGTCTAAACTATTGACTAATGACAATTGCAACAATGAGTAAGCGAGGAAGGTTATCAATGGGAGGAAATAGGGTTTTCATGGAATAGGCGAAAAGTAACAATTGGGATCTAACTCTAGATAATTCACTTCTAATATTTAAGTGAGTCTCTCGAATTCACTCAATTATTAGTTCACACATTTAGAAGAAACTCCTCTCTCGATTAAGCCTCAACCTTATAAGATAAACTAAGTTAAGCTCGGTGAATATATTCAAGAATTCATAGTGGATTAGTCTTTAGGAGAACCTCTCTCGATTATCCTCCTAACTAGGTTTAATCAATAATTCAACTAACCTCTTCCGATACTAAGGAGAATTAATGAATTCAACCAACAAGATAGAATGCAAGATATCACAAGTTATGCCTTTATCGATTACATGAACAGGTGAATATAGATGCACGATTAAAACATCCAAAATGATTCAATACATAAAACTGGAGTTAATATCCACAAAAAAATAGCAATACACCAAATTCATCAAACCCTAAAGAGAATTACTCTGTAGATATGGAGAAATTCATCACAAACATATGTAAGTTAAAGGAAAACATAAAACGATCCAAACTCGTATTTTGAGTGAGGATTGAATGATTTAATCCTTGTGATTTTGCTTCTCCACCTCCTTCTTAGCTTCCTTAGGTCTTGTGTCAAAAGTTCTTAAAATAATGGTTTCCATGTATATATACCACATAGGGTCGAGCCCAAACGAAAACACCTTCTCCTACAAAATTGGATTGTGGCTTTGTAAAAAATGCATAGGCGCCGCATGGGGCGATGCGCCAGGAAAGGCATTAGTGGGAAAATACAGAGATCTAGTTCTGATAGGCTGCAGGATTTTTTCACTGGCGCGGCACACCACACATCACGATTGTGATGGTTTCTCAGGGTACGGAATTTTCTTGACTTTTTGATATGCAGACGTGGTTTTCAACCCCCGAACATGATCACTGGTTAATCCCTTGGGATTTTACTTAGACTTCAAAGCTCCAAATCATTTGAATTCATTCCATTACATCTACATCATTCAGAATCACTTCTACAAGGCATAAAACACATAATTAGTGCAAAACACTAGCAATTAAAGCTCAAACTCAATTAAAGTGCAGTAAATTAGAGTGTGATAAATGACTAAAACACGAGATTATAGCCCATCATCATTTTGTCACATGCTTCTACTTGTTTCATGCCTTCATTTATTACATTCCTTTACTTGTTACATGCCTTTACATGTTACTAGATATATGCCCTTACCTGCTTCATGCATTTACTTGTCTGCCTTACTTGTTTCATGCCTTATTCCTCTATGCTACATGGGATTGTGTGGCTACTTGATTGTTCACGGGCTACTTACTTTTTGTATTGAGATATATGCGCTAGGTTAGCTCTTGGATATTGGTATAAGCCCCCATAAAATGTTTCCTAAAAATAGGGGTTTCGTGGTGTGGGGGTAGGCGTAGGTGTTAATGATAGTAGAGATTCTTCCTAGCAAGCTTGAGATCCACGGTACAAACGTTTTGGGTTGAACAGTGCATTGGGAAGTTGAAGGAAAATGTTTGGTAGAATAGGGCATTTCTGCGGCCCATTATGCGGCTGCAAAATCGCTCTGCGGGCCGCATAATGGCCGCATAGTGCAAAATCACCCTGCGGGCCGCATAATGGCCACAGAGTGAGACACTCATTTAGGCTATTTTTGGATGTCATTTTCGCGGACCATTATGCGACCAAAAAATGATTTTGCGGGACGCACTCTAATCGCATATCCAACTTTGAAATTTTACGGAGAGAGGTTCTGCGGCGCATTATGCAACTGCAGGACAGGTTTGCGGGTCGTAGAACGGTCGTAGAGTGAGGCAGGCCAGCCCAGTTCCAGAGGGACATTTCGCGGATCATTTCGCGGTCGCATATGAGACCGCAGATCCAGGTTTGGAGCTTCATTTTTGGGTTTTTATAACCCGACCCCCTTTTCATAAAACACTACTAGGTGTCATTCTAAAAAGAAAATTCTACATTTTAGAGAGAGGGGAAGGTGTTCTAGAGTGAGAAGAGGAATTCCAAGTCTTTTGCTCATCAATCCTTGATCAAACCTTGAAGATTTCAGTAGGGTGACTCACAAGGTCTTCAACCAAAAGGTAAGATTCTACTCCCTAGCCTTCAATTTTGATATTTAACTGAAAATAGGTAACAAACCAAACAATTCTTGGGTGTGGGAGTGGTTCATTATTCATGCATGTACTAACTAGGGTTGTGGGATGATCGTTGAGCTAAATTGGGTAGATTTTGGGTAATGAAATAGGGGAATCAACCATAGGAGGACCTTGAGATCGCAATGGCCACCTAGTGTTTGATAAAGTGCTCAAATGAGCTAAAGTCATGAATTCGTTCCTAATTTATGTTCAATTTTGCTATATATCTAAATAGATTAAAGTTGCTAGGATTCCATAAATGTGTAGTGAATTAAGGAAAAGCTCAAAACGAGGTATGATGGCTAAACTCTTCTTCAAGAATTGAATGCCACATCACCCTTGTAAATTCCAAGATGTATATTGTAAGCCGATTATTCCAAATAAGCTTTGTGACAAAATACATGTTCGATTCATGATCAAATGCTCTTATTATGTTGTGTTATTGATTAAGGATGTGTTCCAACTATCAGATTGTGCATCTACATGTTATAATTACATATGAAAAGTGTTATGCCAAACTGCGTAGAGATTGTTATTGGTATTGTTGGTATACCTCCACCCGCACATATTAGGGTGAGGCGGCAGGGATTCTTTGGTATACCTCCACCCGCACATATTAGGGTGAGGCGGCAGGGATTCTTTGTGTAGAAATTGATATTTTTATTACACCTCCACCCGCACATATTGGGGTGAGGCGGCATGGCCACTTTGTGTAAGTATTGGTATCGTGATGCACCTCCACCCGCGTTCATTGGGGTGAGGCGGCGAGGCCTCTTTGTGTAAAGATGGTTACAGAGGTTCTCCTCTTAAAATATATTAGGGATATGGACAGCTCTTAATAAATCTTCTTTGGCTTTAACTGCTATCTATGTTATTCTATTGTCACCCTGATTCATCATGTTTATGTTGTAATTCCAAGTTCATGATTAGGTGTTTCGTATTCATACTAGTGCTATTTGGCATGTACTAACGTCCTTTTTTCCGGGGGTGTTGCATCATTAGTAGACGCAGGTGGTTCCATGGCGGAGGATACTAACCAGTGATAGCGGTACTCAATCTTCCCAGCTGACTTGGTGAGTCCCATCTCATTCCGAGGTTGTACATCTTTTTTTTTGTATGTATTACTATGTTTTGAGGTATAGTCGAGGCCTTGTTGCCGGCACTATCCCCGTACTCTTTTGTATCTATTAGAGGCTCCGTAGACATAGTGTGGGTGGTATGTTGGCGTAGGGAATTCAAACTAGAAATGTTGTAATTTGTGTCACACGTTCCACATTAAATCATGTAAAGTATGTGTTTTGGAAACTCATAAAGGATGTAACTACCTGATTAATGAATTGAATTTTATTGTTATTCATGAGTAAGTCCAGGTAGAAGGTATTGTACAGGCTTTCTTGGCCGGGTTATCTTAGCTGAGCGCTAGTTATGCTCCCCGAGTTCGGGGTGTGACAATTGGGTTGCCTATCATACTTTGTTCGTGTTCATTTTCCTTGGTGCAATATGCGTTTTCTTCTCTTTTATCTTATGTTGTGAGTTTCATCGTACTTGGTTGTTTATTGGGTATTTTCATATAAATCTCTATGTTGGATCGGGTTTGACACGCCCCAACCTCGGGAAGCACGACCGACGCTCAACCGAGTGGACCTGGTCGAGCAAGCATGTTAGGCACTTTCTACCCAACTCACTCATGATCAACAGAAGGCATGTTTTCATTAATTAGACAGTTGGAAGATCATATATACATTACTAAATCATCTCATTGGTTACATCATTCTTAAGTTTCAAAGTACACACATTCGTATGATTCGAGCGGAACAAGAGTTCTAAACACAAAATAATCTGTTTGACTTTTCTAGCACCCATGCACAACCCACATAGTGTCTACGGAGCCTCTAAAGATATAAAAGAGTGTTATGATAGTGTCGGCATCACGGACCCGACTATACCTCAAAACGTGATAATAATATAAACAAAAGATACAATACATGACTCCAGGATGAAGTGGGGCTCACCGAGTCTTCTGGGAAGAGGATGTACCACTATCATTGATTAGCACTGCCTGTTATGGAACCACCATCATCAATTTAAAGATGCAGCGCCCCGGGCAAAAGGGACGTTAGTACTGTTGAATAGTACTAGTATGTAAAAAGAAAACACCATCTCAACAGAATGAACAATAATACAAAGGGGAAACAGTCAGGAGTTCAATAAGAGCTTCAAACAATATTAAAACATCAAGTAAGGATCACATAAGTTCTCAAGTCAATTTCCATCTTATTAGGTTGGGGAATCTTTATTTCCAAAATACCATAAATCACAATACCACCTTGTTCTTACACGGAGTCCGATCTCGACCCGATCGGTTAGGTCATCTCATTTGAGACATCATCCATAACCACGATTTCAATTATTATTTCTAGCACAGTCACCACCATATGTGCGGTATGGCATCCGATCACGGCCTGATCGGCTAGGCCATCTCACTTGAGACATCCCCCTTTCAATCAATCACCTCAATTCATATTTTTCTCATCTTTTCAATTCATTGGTATGAGTGGCCTCAATTAGAAAGTCATTCTTGGCACTTGGCCGTATTTCATAATTCTAGATTCCCCTTTTTCACATTCAAACATCATTATCATCAACAACATAAGGCCTACCATGTAATGCATTAGTACACATATGAGCAATTTGGGAATCCTAAGCACATAGAGGCTTTTCATGCAATTTGGCATAACAACCTTTATTTAATTTTGACATGAGGTCTTAACATTTCTAGCACATAATCCAAATTTTTAAACACATCCTCACATAGCAAGATGACATGATGAAGCATTTAGAATAAATATTGAACATATATCCTTCAACACACACATCAGGAGTAGTTAATTCTATAATGATCAATTTGGGACTTACACCAATTACACGAGCACCAGGGGATTCGAATCTAAGAAGAAGAGGGTTTAGCCAACATACCTCAATTGAGATTTCTTTAAACTTTAAAACGTTCCAGAATTCTTAGCACTTCAATCTATTTTATAAAAATAACAAGTATGACCAAAATTAGGAAAATGGTCATGATTCTAGCTCATTTGAGCACATTATCAAACACTAGGTGTGCATTAATATTTTTAAGGCCCTTTAATGAAAATTCTACCATCCCTCAACCCATTCTTAGATCACAACCTCCCTACATACTTTAAGAATACATGCATGTAAGATACCAACCCCCACACTTAATAATTGTCTTTCTAATTATCCCATTTTTAGTAGATTTTCGAAACTAAAAGCTAGGGCATAGATTCTTACCTTTAATATGAGAATTTTCTTGATAATCTTCAAGTATTGAGCAACAATTGTTGGATATTAGTGTGAAGGTTACTTCCCCACTCTAAAAACTCTCTCACTCACTCTAAAAGTATCAAAAGATGCTCAAAAATGGTCTATAGCATATGTTTTAATGGAATAGGGTCGGGTTTAAAACCCCCAAAAATGAAGCCCCGGGATAGGATCTGCGGTCGCATATGCGACCGCATAATGATTCTGCGGTCCGCAAGATGTCCGCGAAAGATGGCCCTCGAAATTGGGCAGGCCTTCTTCACTCTGCGGCCGTTATGTGTTCCGCAAACCTATTTTACGGTTAGATAATCTGACGTAGAACCTCCCTCTGTAAAAATCTAAGGATGATTATGCGACCGGAGTGCGGCCAACGAAACGGTTGTGCGGTCGCACAATTGGCCGCAAAATTGACCTCAAAATTAGACCAAAAAGCTGCTTCACTCTACGGCCCGCAGAGTGATTATGCGGCCGCATAATGGGCGGCAGAAATGCCTATTTATGCAAAATATTTTCCTTCAACTCCCCAGCATACTGTTCAATCCAAAATGTCCGAACCGCGGCGAGCTTTCGAGCCGCGAAGAATTTCTACTATTATTAACCTTTATGCCTACCCCGGCATCACGGAACCCCGATTTTTAGGAAAATAAGGGGCCTTACATCCTCCCCCACTTAAGACCATGTGTTCTCAAATGAGGATCAAATCTCACTATCAGTATCCTATGCAACTTGATTTTTCATGCCACACACCAGCAACCCCAAAATTTGACTAACTCCCTAAATTTCCAAAAATTTCGCTAGAGTTTCCTTTGTAACTGGGCCTATCCACCTGTCATAGAACCCCAGAAACACAGCCTAAAAACATATACACAATCCAATGATGTAATATATCTCATAATAAAACCAATCGTGGCCTCACATGCAATATATTTAGGAATAAGCAGTTTTGCATTAACTAAACAAGTGATAAAAAAATCCATAGGCGACCGTTTTATAAAAAGGTTACATAGATTATACAAATAAGCAAGGATACTTCTTTTTCATCTCATCTTAGTCCTCCCAAGTAGCCTTTTCAACCTGTTGGTTCCACCATAATACCTTCACGGAGGCAATTTCTTTATTCCTCAACTTTTGGACTTGTCTATCAAGAATGGCAACTGGAATTTTTTTCATATGACAGTTCTTCATTAACCTCAATGTTCTCAATCGGCACAATAGCTGTCGGATCTCCAACCACCCTCTTCAACATAGACACATGGAATACTGGGTGCACTAACGACATTTCGGGTGATAGCTCAAGCATGTACACCACCTGACCAATCCTTTGAATGATTTTGTACAGCCCGACATACCTCGGACTCAATTTCCCTTTTCTCCCAAACCGCATTATACCCTTCATAGGGGAAATCTTCAAGAATACCCAATCATATTTTTTGAACTCTAAGTCTCTGAGACGAACATCCGAATAGGATTTTTGATGACTCTGAGCAGTTTTCAACCGCTCCTTTATGGTCTTAACCTTCTCCATATCCTGATGCACGAGGTTTGGCCATATCAACTCAGCTTCCCCAATATCGAACCACCCAATGGGAGATCTACATCTCCTACCATATAATGCCTCAAATGGTTCCATATGAATACTAGCATGGAAGTTGTTGTTATAAGCAAACTCTATGAGTGGCAAATGATCATACCAGCTACCCTTGAAGTCAAGAACACAAGCACGCAACATGTCCTCAAGCGTCTGAATAGTCTGCTCTGCTTGCTCTTCGGTCTATGGATGGAAGGTTGTACTGAGATTCACCTGAGTACCCAAACATTGCTTCAAATTTATTCCAAAAATTATCCGTGAAGTGAGCCCCTCGATCAGAAATGATAGAAACTGGAGTTCCATGCAGCCTGACTATTTCATTGATATACAACTGAGCATATTGTTCCGCTATGTTGGTAGATTTAACTATCAAGAAGTGTGTTGATTTCGTGAGTCGATCCACGATCACCCAAAATGAGTCAAACTTGCACGAAGTGCGCGATAACCCTACCACAAAATCCATATTAATCATTTCCCACTTTTATATTAGAATTTCTATGTTCTGGGCCAACCCACTAGGCCGTTGATGTTCGGCCTTTACTTGCTTACAATTAGGACACCTTTCCATGAAGTCTGCCACATTCCTTTTCATGCCATTCCACCAATAGACTTCCTAGAGATCGTGGTACATCTTTGTAGAACTTGGGTACACGAAATACCTAGAAGTGTGAGCCTCGGTCATGATTATTTCCCGGAGACCATCTACATTTAGAACACATAGCCGCCCTTGGTACCTTAGTGTACCATCATCCATGACAAGAGTAAAAGCCATAGTTTTATGCTTATGAATCCCCTCCTTCAGTTGTACCAACAATGGATTGTCGTACTGCTTCTCTTTGACTTCCACAAAAAGCAATGATTCATCCCTATTTTGCACAATTACCCCTCCTTCACTAGAGTCCGCAAGACAAACTCACAAACTAGCTGGCTGGTAAACCTCACTGGCCAACGGCCTTTGACATGCCTCCAAGTGAGCCAAACTACCCATAGATTTCCGGCTAAGAGAATCCCTCACAACATTGGCCTTCCCCGGGTGATACAGAATATCGATGTCATAATCCTTGAGGAACTCAAGCCATCTTCTCTACATTAGATTCAACTCCTTTTGTTTGAAAATATATTGGATATTGTGGTCTTTGAATACATCCACATGGACCCCATAAAAATAATGACTCCAAATCTTCAATGCAAAAACCACCGCCGCAAGTTCTAAGTCATGTGTTGGATAGTTCTTTTCATGATTCTTGAGTTGCATATAAGCATAAGTTATAACCTTGTCGTGTTGCATTAACACACACCCAAGCTTGATCCTTGAACCATCACAATATACCACAAACCCATATGTACTCTCTGGCAGGGTCAACACGGCGCCGTAGTCAATCTCGATTTCACCTCCTGGAAGCTCATTTCACAAGCATTGGACCATTGGAACTTAACCGCTTTCTGAGTCAATTTAGTCAACGGTGAGGCAAGAGTAGAGAACCCCTCCACAAACTTCCTATAATACCCTGCTAAGCCCAAGAAACTGTGAAGCTTGGTTGGTGTTGTAGGTCTAGGCCAATTTTTCACCGCTGCAATAATTTGAGGATCAACCTTAATTCCTTCTCTAAAGACAACATGACCCAAGAATGTGACAGATTCGAGCCAAAATTCACATTTTGAAAATTTTGCGTACGATTGGTGCTGATGAAGAGTCTACAACACTACCTTGATATTATCGACATGGTCTTCTCGACCTCGTGAATAAACAAGAATATCGTCAATGAACATCATCACAAAAGAGTCGAGAAAAGGCTTGAAAACCCGATTCATAAGATCCATGAAAGTTGTCGGGGCATTTGTTAGCCCAAAAGACATAACCAGAAATTCAAAGTGCCCATACCGTGTCCTAAAGGCTGTTTTCGAAATATCCTGCTCCTTGATCTTCAATTGGTGATACCCGGATCATAAATAAATTTTGGAGAAGTACCTAGAACCCTTTAACTGATCAAACGAATCATCTATTCTTGGTAACGGGTACTTATTTTTTATTGTGACTTTGTTGAGCTGCCGGTAGTCAATACACATCCTGAGTGATCCATATTTCTTCCTCACAAAGAGGACTAGTGCACCCCATGGTGACACACTTGGTCGGATGAATTCATCTCCTTCAGTTCTGATGGTGCCATCCTGTAGGGCGGAATAGATATAGGTTGCGTGCCTGGCATCACATCAATTCCAAAATCAATCTCCCTATCTGGCGGAATCCCAAGGAGCTCATCAGGAAAGACCTATGGAAATTCATTCACGATTGGCACAGAGTCGAGTGTAGGTGCCTCCGCATCGGTGTCCGTAACCCGGACCAAATGATAGATACATCCCTTATTAATCATCTTTGTGGCTTAAGGTAAGAAATAAACCTACCTTTTGGCATCACATTATCCCCCTTCCACTCCACAACTGGCTTATTTGGAAATTCAAACCTCATAGTTCTAGTTCAGCAATCGAGCTTGGAAAAACATGAATAAAGCTAATCCATTCCCATAATTACATCAAAATCGACCATCCCCAATTCAATGAGATCGTCCACGGTGTCCCGACCACGTGCCGTGACAATACAACCCTTATAAACCCGTGCAGCCACAAAAGACTCGCCAACAGGAGTAGATACAGAGAACGGCTCATGAAGTTGTTCCAGTTCTATCCCAAATTCCATAGCAACATAAGGGGTAACATTGGACAGGGTGGAACCGAGATCAATAAGAGCATATACATCATGAGATTGGACAGTCAATACACATGTGACAACATCTAGAGAAGCCTCTTCACTCTGGCGACAACTCATCGCATAGAAACAGTTGGGTCTTCCTGAACTCTGGGCACCACCCTTAGTTGTACCACGCCCTGCTGGTGCTGGAGTGCTTCGAGCGAGAGGGTGTGCTGAAGATATAGCAGTTGCAGAACTAGATGGTTGTGATGTGCCCCTACCCACACCCTGGTGGGATGAACGACACTCCCTATGAATATGATCCCTCAATACACACCTGTAACATATCAGTATGTCCATGTAGCAGATTCCCAAATGCATCCTCCCACACTTGGGTCATGGGGGCCTCCACTGTATTGGAATCTCCCTCCTGATCGGCCCTGCTGGTGGGGGCCCCTGTTTCCCTAATTGGGCCTGAAACAACTCCACTATTGCTGATTGTGCCCTGCTGGCGGTGCGCTAGATGAAGACTAGGCATAAGACCGGATGGCCCTGATGACCTCTCCTAAAATCTTATCTTCCCACACAAAATGACTCCCAAAAGTTTCCCGCGGACTGGGCCTTGCTGGTACCCTCTCACTTCATTCTGTTCTTCAGCTTACGGTTCTCTATAGCTTGAGAAAATTCTACCATCTTCCCATACTTCATGTCTGAATTCAGGGCAGTTGTAGCGGCCTCATTGATAACTAAGGGTCTAAAGCCCTAAACAAAATGGTGCACTTTAGCATCCATAGTCGGCAACATGTGAATAGCATATTTTGACAGTCCCACGAACTCCATGTGATACTCCTACACACTCTTACTACATTGTTTAAGGTTCTCAAACTCAGTGGCACGGGCTGCCCTGGTCTCGGTAGGCAAGAAATGGTCCATGAAAGAATCTACAAACTCACTCTACCTCGTTGGAGGGCTCCCCTCCTCCCGAGAGTCCTCCCACATCTCAAACCAAGAATAGGCCACCCCTTTTAGGAGGTAGGCGGCCAACTCCACTCCCTCCGTCTCACTAGCGCGCATAACCCGAAGAGTTTTATACATCTCATCAATGAAGTCAAGTTGGTCCTTCTCGGGGTTAGCGCCCATGAACACCAAACTGAAGAAACATGTTCACCCTAGAGCCAGTAGAATCTCCTTGTTGGCTAGAAAAAGTGGGTGCAACATTCGATCTCTGGGCCTGAGAAGCCACTATCTGTGTCAGCATCTGGATAGCTCCCCAAATATCCCCATCAGAAATACCATAACCGGAAGTTGGGGCTGGAGGTGGAATTGGAATATCAGGTGGAGGAATCATTGCACCCCCAGCAGGTGCAGGTGTAGTAACTGGTATGGCCTGGTCAGGTATAATGGAATCAGGCAGTGTAGCAGTCGGGGGATTATCCTCACCCCTCTAGTATTCACCTGCATCATCAAATAAAGGGTCAACTACCACTCATGGGTCAGCATTGGCTCCTTGGACAGTTCTTGCTCTCTTCTTAGGTTCCATATACTGAAAGTTAAAGGAATGCACGAACTAGAGGAGGAACAGTTGCACAATCAGTTTCATCGCATGATCCAGAATATCAAAGAAGGGTATTGTTCCTAAATGTCCAAGTAGACTCCAACTTATAGATGTGGTCGACAACAAATCACTAAGAAGGACACCACTAGACACGGCTCCGAGACATCCTAGGACCCCTTAAAACCTTAGGCTCTGATACCAATTCTGTCACGCTTCAACTCGGGAAACGCGATCGGCACTCAATCGAGTGGACCCGGTCGAGCAAGCATGTTAGACACTTTCTACCCAACTCACTCATGCTCAAGAGAAGGCATGTTTCCATTAGTTAGACAGTAGGAAGATCATATGTATATTACTAAATCGTCTCATTGGTTACATCATTCTTAAGTTTCAAAATACACACATTCTTATGATTCGTGTGGAACAAGAGTTCAAAACACAAAATAATCTGTTTGACTTTTCTAGCACCCATGTACAAACCACATAGTGTCTATGGAGCCTCTAAAGATACAAAAGAGTGTTATGATAGTGTCGGCAACAAGGCCCTGGCTATACCTCAAAATGTGATAATAACATGAACAAAAAATATAATACATGACCCCAGGATGAAGTGGGGCTCACCGAGTCTTCTGGGAAGAGGATGTACCACTATCTTGATCAACATTGCCTACTATGGAACCACCTGCATCCATTTAAACATGCAGTGACCCCGGCAAAAGGGAAGTTAGTACTTAGCACTGTCGAATAGACTAATATGTAAAACTAAAATACCATCTCAATATAATGAACAATAATACAAGGAGGAAATAGTCATGAGTTCAATAAGAGCTTCAAACAATACTAAACCATCAAGTAAGGATCACATAAGTTCTCAAGTCAATTTCCATCTTATTAGGTTGGGGAATCTTTATTTCCAAAATACCATAAATCACTATACCACCTTGTTCTTACACGGAGTCCGATCTCGACCCGATCGGCTAGGTCATCTCATTTGAGACATCATCCATAACCACAATTTCAATTATCATTTATAGCACAGTCACCATGGGACCGATCAGCTAGGCCATCTCACCTGAGACATCCCCCTTTCAATCAATCACCTCACTTCATATTTTTCATATCTTTTCAATTCATTGGTACGAGTGGCCTCAATTAGAAAGTCACTCTTGGCACTTATCCATATTTCATAATTCCAGATTCCCTTTTTTCACATTCAAACATCATTATCACCACAATAAGTCCTACCATGAAAGTCATTAGTACACATATGAGCAATTTGGGAATCCTAAGCACATAGAGGCTTTTCATGCAATTTGGCATAACAACCTTTATTTAATTTTGACATGAGGTCTTAATATTTCGAGCACATAATCCACATTTCTAAACACATACTGACATGTCAAGATGACATGACGAAGCATTTAGAATAAATATTGAACATATATCCTTCAACACAAACACATCAGGAGTAGTCAATCCTATAATGATCAATTTGGGACTTAAACCAATGACACGAGCACCAGGGGATTCGATTCTAAGACGAAGGGGGTTTAGCCAACATACCTCAATTGAGCTTTCTTTAAACTTTAAAACATTTCGAAATTCTTAGCACTTCAATCTATTTTAAAAATATAACAAGTATGACAAAAACTAGGAAGATGGTCATGATTCTAGCTCATTTGAGCACATTATCAAACACTAGGTGTGCATTAATGTTTTTAAGGCCCTTTTATGAAATATTATTCCATCCCTCAATCCATTCTCTACCATTATTAGCTCACAACCTCCCCACATACTTTAAGAATACATGCATGCAAGATATTAACCGCAACACCCAATAATTGTCTTTCTAATTATACCATTTTTAGTAGATTTTCGAAACTAAAAGCTAGGGCATAGATTCTTACCTTTAATATGACTTTCTTGATAATCTTCAAGGATTGAGAAAGAATTATTGGATATTAGTGTGAAGGTTACTTCCCCACACTAATAACTCTCTCTCTCACTCTAAAAGTATCAAAATTGCTCAAAAATGGTCTATAGCATATGTTTTAACGGAATAGGGTCGGGTTTATAAACCCCAAAAATGAATCCCCAAGACAGGATCTTCGGTCGCATATGCGACCGCATAATTATTCTGCGGTCCGCAAAATGACCGCGAAAGATGGCCCTCGGAACAGGGACGTCCTGCTTCACTCTGCGGCCGTTATGCAGCCCGCAGACCTATTCTACAGTCGCATAATGTGCCATAGAACATCCCTCCGCAAAAATATAAGGATGATTATGCGACCAAAGTGCGGCCCGAGAAACGGTTGGGCGGTCGCACAATTGGCCGTGAAATTGACCTCAAAATAGACCCAAAAAGCTACTTCACTCTGTGGCCATTCTGCGGCCCACAAAGTGATTATGCGGTCGCAGAAATGCCAATTTCTGCAAAATATTTCCCTTCAACTCCCGAGCGTACTGTTCAATCCAAAAAGTCTGAACCACAGCGGGCTTGCGAGCCGCGAATAATTTCTACTATTATTAACCTCTACACCTACCCCGGCATCACAGAACCCCGATTTTAGGAAAAGTTTTACCGGGCCTTACAAGGTTGCATGCCGCAATGGAATAGATTATTAATGAAATTTAGATTTGGGTCGGGTTGCATGACGCAACAACATGTGTTTGGATCGGGTTTCATTCCACCACTGATATGATATTCTTGTGGTTATTTCTTGGTTGTTATTCTCCGTTGTGGTGATGTGTTATAAGGATATGCCATGACGTTATTTTCGGGAACCTTGCTATATATTCTCTTATTTAATATTATGCTTTTATTCATCTCTTTCTATATTGCTATTGTTTTCTGCTATTACTTTCATAGTTTATAAGTAAGTTTATTGTCATAGCCTCGTCGAGGTTAGGCTCAATACTTACAGAGTACATGGGGTCAGTTATACTCATACTACATTTCTGGACTTCTTGTGTAGATCCTAGTATTGGTCTCAGCGATGCTCCCAGTGAAGACTTGCTCGGATTATTCACGAGACTTGAGGTAGTGTTGCATGCAGTTCGCAGACCCTGGAGTCCCCTTCATATCCTTTATCATTGTTTATTGTACCAAACAATATTGTATTTTCTTTCAGACTTTGTATTAAGTATTCTTAGTAGCTCATGTAATTGTGACACCAAATCTTAGTAACTGGATTAAACAGCATTTGGATTTAGCCTTATTGTGTAATTCTGGGTTTTCACTCTTTGAATTCATTATCATGTTTTTAACTGTAGATTTACTTTATTTATTGTTGCTAAGTGTTAGCTTGCCTATAAAGCGATGTTCCATCACGACCCCTTGATTGAGATTTTGGGTTGTGATAGAATGCATAACCTCAGGCGTAGCTGCCACAATGGGATGTCGGCTCCCAACTACAATACTCCCAGCATATGAAACATTGCGCTGCCTGCTCCAAAGTACGAGGGGCGGGGGTATGAGATCCCCTTCTAGCCTGGGATGTGGAAAGGGCCACTAGAACCACTCCAGCCTACATCAATGCATCAATAAAATTGACCATCTTAGTCATGTCTTCCTAAAATATTAGTGCGGCAACAAAACCCTCTATATGTTGAGTGGGTATCAGAACTCAATCTGATCCTCAAAAATATGATCCTCTATCTTGTCAGCTGGTAGATCCACTGACACTACCCTAGTACGCTCATGGGCTGTGGTAGGTGCTCTATTCCTAGTTGTAACTGTGTGACATCTGGAGGGGCCTTGGCCCTACCCCTCACGGCTATAGAGGTGGTATTACCTCTCTCTCACTTGCTATTGTGGCTAAAGCTCTCGTTATCACCATTCGGTAGAGAGTAGAAGAGAATGATTTTGACTTTAGGCAATAATCAATGCATGATAAGGAATCTAGAACCGATCTACAAGAATCTACTAGGAGTGCTCGTGACTTGTGAGACCCTTAGGACCTAGAGATCTGATACCAACTTGTCACGATTCAAAATATCACCAAAGATCGTGGTAGCACCTAACATGCTTGTAGGAAATCAACCATCCAATAACAAAAATAGAACCCAATTACTAAGTCATTAACAGAGTTATAATATAGATGTGAAATAAGAATAAGCCTCAAAATAGCATCATGATATATATATATATACATATATATATATATATATACACACATATATGAAAATCGAAGACATGGTCTAAACACAACCACAACTATCTCACAACATCTCAAAAACTCGGTACCACAATGTCAGATGAATCTAAAAGAGTAAATAGTCTCAACTGAATAATAACATCTGTCTGAAAAGGAAGTAAATAGACAGAGGTAGATAAGTAGGGAAGGGGAGCTTGTTGTGGATCATATCAAGTAAAGCAGCTCACCATAAAGTCTCCAACAAAAAATCCTACTCAGCTGGATGGGTACTGCTAATACCAGCCTCAGAAATTGCACAAAAATGTGTGGAAGTGTAGTATGAGTACAAACTCGCAGTACTTAGTAACTATCAAGTTTCGCCTCAAAAAAGTAGTGGCGAAGGGTTGACATTAACACTTACTAACAGTCCAATAACCAAGTGAAAGCATAAATAAGACACGAAGCAAAACATGGTATCATCAAATAGGTACAAATCTAGAGATATTGTACATATGGAATTTAGGCATACTTGACATATATGGACATCAAATCGGGTGTAAAATACCTCAAACATCGGATAAAGACATGATGTAACTCAACCGGCATTTATATAAAAGCCACTACCTGAGTCTAAGATATCTAATTATTCATGCCCAGGATCCCTTCTCAATCCTCATACCCCAAATCTATGTGCCTGACACATGCCACGTGTACAAACCAAGCACCAAATCTAAGTGCCTATGCTCACAGGGACCAAATTAATATGGGCAATCACTTGACTCCGAAGGGGGGGATCCTTATCCAAGCATTTTTTATTTTAAAATCAATAATCAGTATTCTCTCATAGTCCTTGTAGTTCAAAAATTATCAACTTTCCACAATTCCAACTCTCCAACTCATGCATATGTGTATGAAATGGTTTAATTAAGAAGCACTGGACATAATAATAGAGATGCAGATAAAAGCTCTCATGGCTAAAATATGGCTATGACTTATGTAGTTCAATTTAACATGAATAAATTAAGTCATGTAACTATCAATCATGAGTCAGATAAGACAAGTGTATGACTACAGCTTGATAAGAAAGCTCAACATCAAAAAATAATCCTTTATGTCCAATTTAACAAGGCATAACCTTAATCATGCTTCTAAATCATAATTAAGAGTTATTACGTAGTCATACAATCAATAAAACATAGATGATAAATTCACATAGTCAACATAAGGCATATCATAACTCAAAACTCTACCGGATATGGTCATAACCTAGCTATGCATATAGCTAGTCACCTCGCATATACATGGCTCATAAATCAAGAAACAAGTAGCAACTAGATCAACTATGAGGAGAATTCCCTCTTAAAAGGATAGACAAGAGACTTACCTCTTCTCGGCTAGCTTTAATTAACCACAATTGATTTTCTTTCAAATCCGACTCCAAACGACTCGAATTTAATCAGATATTACTTAAATGAGTCAATACAAGCTTTAGGAACAGATTCCATAACAAAAAGATTCAATCTTAAATCCAAATTAAAAAGTAATCAAAACGTCTACCTCGATCCTTGAGCCCAAAATCTAAAATTTATCATAGATATAGCTCACCCATAACCCTATGATTCCAAATATATGATGTTACAACCCAAATTCCCAGTTTAAGGCCGTGATTAGAACTAGACGAACTTGCTAAGCAAGCTAATAGACAATGCACACAAGTAGTTCATTTTCATTAATTAACAGATATATATAATAATTAAAGAAGAAATAGTCTGAAAACTGTAATAATATCATATAAAATCAAAACACAGCCTATACTCGTCCAAATACAGTACGACCCCCAAGCTAGGTGACACAAGTACATGAGCAAACTACGTAAATAGAACAAGTCTGTATACATCACAAGCTATCTGAAATACAAGTAGATAAGAAAAATCTGAGGAACAGGGACTCGGGAACTGCGAAGTAGATACATGAAGTGCATCTCACCCTTAGACTCCATGTAGTCTCCTTAGCTCAATCAGGAAGCTCTAATAGGCCCCACCTGAGGATCTGCACAAAAGATGTGCAAAAGCATAACATGAGTACAATCGGTACCTAGTAAATATCAAATCTAACCTCGAAGAAGTAGTAGCGAGGCTAGATGTTTCTGAATACTTACCACGTAAGTATAATAACTACACTAAGAAATGAGACAATATATAATATCATGAATAACAAGAATCACAAATATCAACGGTTGAAATATGATGCATGCTCTTACAGTATAGAAATAATCATAATGATGTTCAATTACGGTGTTCAAAGATAGAAATTCTCAAATAACGGAGTCGGGACTCCCAATTAGCATATAAGGTTGTCGACTAACATTGAACAGTTGAATGAATACTTATAAATGAGTTAATAATATGAATGCATGCTCAAATCGGTACAAGATCCATGCATCAACAGAACCCGATAAAAAATTCATGTATCGACCTGGTACCAAATCCATGTACCGACCACGCTCATAGGGCCCAAAGTAACATAGGTTATCACCTGACTCCGGAGGGATGGATCCAAATCCAAGCGCAAAGAGAAGCATAATAGCGCTACTCATAAATTAGTATCAGATCATCATGTTTGTGTTCCATAATTGAATCTTATCCGCACGGTTACCCTTCATGTGAAAATCCTCAGTCCAAATCAAGTGTCCATTATTCAAAATATGTGCATATGCTCAAGAATTAAAGATAAAAGGTGCACAAGGACATAACAAAAATCATACGGGTATATGCTCATGAAATCTCTATGTGACTACGAACAATTTAAGAAATTCAATATGTCAAGGATAAGTTAACAATCATAACCCTAGGCATGATTTCTAACATGAATAAGAGAGCAAATGTTGTAACATAAGTCAAATAAATGATGAATCACATGAATACATAGTCAAAACAAGTCATAAAATATTTCAATTCCACCACGGTCATGATATAAGCTCGAAAAGTGCATATACGCTTGCCACCACGTACATACACCATCCCCAATACCTTAAACACATAACAAGCAAGTCAAATCTTAGGGATTTCTCTTTTAACAAGGTTAGCTGATAAATGATGAAAAATGCATGATTTTAAGTATAGTTTCATAGTATTTAATATGTGATTTTTAGGATATCACATGCTTATAAACATAAAATATGTTCATTACGTGTTTGTTGTTCGTAGGAATGAGTTTAGATTGAAGATGGAAAAAATTAGATGATTTAATGCAAAAAGAAGTTGAGAGCAAGAGCTAGGAGCATGCCATAATTGGTGTGTTGCATGAAAGGTAGGCACAAAATGGCCCAGAAAGAATCTAAACCAATAAAGATGGAACTTTGGCACCAACCCCCAACACACGAAAGAAAGAAAGAAGAAAAAACGGGGAGCGTGTCTAGGGGTCGCGCCTTGCATGAACCGTAGGCACGCGACTCAACTTCTCCTTTTCGAGATAGGAGTGCTCAAGGCCTCCCCATATAAACCATAATTGATATAAATACATCTAAAACGTCCTTTTGAGGGACGAGATGCTACTTTGGAGTTAAAAAAAAGACCCTTGGAGTCAATAACATGCTAGGAGCAAGGAGGAAGATTCAACCATAAGTTTTTCCTTTTTTCTTCCTATTTTTCATTGGTGGTTATGCATTTTGGTACTGTAGTTTCACATACTATTATGAGTAGCTATTTTATTATCTAGAGTTTTGATGGAACTTTTTGGAGGATGAAATTTTGTTACATTTTAATACAATTTATCTTAATTTCACTACTTGTTTAACTACGTACTTATTTCAGTTGATTGAATTGTCATCGATTGAACGTGCCTATTTATTATGTATTACTTGGTAAAGGGTACGTATTTAGGTATTTGATGAGAAACGTCACTCCTAACATATGTAAGGAATCAATACGGCGAGTTTAAATGTGGGTTTAGGAATAACAAAGTCTTAACGCGGCCATAGTGAGCGTTAAGATAGTACCAGCTAGCAAAGTTTCGGAGAAAATATCCATAAATTATTTTAGTTTCTTGGGAGAGAATTATGACACCGGAAGTGCTCATGATCAGTAGAGAATAATTAGGCAAAATTATAGGAGATACAGCGGGAACGATTCCGAAAATTAGGGAAATCATAACTTTAGGCCTCCTTAATCTTGTCTTCAACCCTTAGTCTCTTTAGTTGATAAATTCTTATTTCTTTCTACTAATCATTAATTAATTAGTTTAAAACAAGATTCTCAATATTTAATAACTTCTAGCTTGCCATCTTAGTGATATTGAACAGTTATAGAGAAATGTTACTTCTCTGTGGGATTCGACTCCGGACTCTTAGAGTGGATTATGTTTGGAGTGACCACTTAATATTTCTATAAGGCATTGTTGGGCGTAATCATTAGCCAAGTTACCTCCACCCAATAGCCTAAAATTCATCAAAAATACCAGATCCTCAAAAATCCAACTCCAAACGGCTCGAAAGTAGTCAAATACAACCCCGTAACATCAAATAAAGTCACAGAAATCGAACCCATCAATAAATATTGAATCTTTAATCAAATACACAAAGTCAACCAAAAAGTCAACCCGAGCCTGACTCACGAAACCTGACAAAATTCAAAAATCCCGAACACTTATTCCAATACGAGTCCAAATATACAAGTTTCATCCAAAATTGACTCTAAATCATGGTTTAAATATCAATTATTCATTTCCCAAAAGTTTTTCCAAACCCCCCTCCCCCCAAATTTAAATTTAAAATCCAAGATTTTAGGTGTAGAAATGCATGAAAATCATGATATAAAGTCAAATCCAAGCATAAAATGCTTACCTCCAATGATGTAGTAAAATAGCTCTTCAAAATCTCCCATTGTCGAAGTCTAGGGCTCAAAATATAATAAGGTGGATAAAATCCCAAAATGAAAACTTAAAATGGTCTGCCCAGGCATACCTTTCGTGAACACAGAATATGCCTCACGTTCGCGAAGCACTCACAGTCTCCGCCCAGAAAACCTTCTTCTCAAACGCGACAAGGGTCCCAAAAATGTGAAGGCCAAAACCCCCTCCTCTTCGCGAACACAGCTAAACCCCTCGCGAACGCGAAGTCCAAATGCCCAACTCAGCTTACTTCATCGTGAACGTGGCTGCCCCTATGCAAAACACGAAGAGAAAAACCTCCAGCTCCCAAATCCTTCATCACGAACACCGCACCACCCCACAAACACATTGAACACCAGACACCAGCAAAACATCTGATGCCTTAACTCTTGGGAATGGTCCGAAACCACTCTGAAACACACCCAAGCCCCCTGGGGACCCTGTCCAATCAAGACAACAAATTCCAATACCTACTCCAAAATTATCTAAATTCTCAAAACATAACCAATAACATCAAAACCAAGAATCAACGATCAAAACACATGTTAAGATTCTCTTAAGTTCAATGAATCCCAAACATCAAACTGAGCGTCTGATTCAAACCTAACCAATCTGAAATGAACCCAAACTTTTCAAACAAGTCTTAATCACGTAAATAACAAGTTCCATAACAACAATACAACTCTGATATATTCAAAGTCAACCCACGGTCCCAATCCTACAAATTGCCAACTTCCGGCAAATAGAGACCTCCAAATCCAATTTTGAACATACGCCCAAGTAAAAAATCACCATATGAACCTATTGCAACCATCAAAACACCAATCTGAGGTCATTTACACAAAATCCAAATCTTGGTCAACTCTTACAACTTAAGCTTCCAAAAACGACACTAAGTTTCCAAATTACTCCAGAACCTTCCCGTAGTCAAGCCAACCATCCCCACGAGTCACAAAACAACAAACACCCATACGAGAGGCATAAAATAGGGGAACATGACTCAAATACACAAAACGACCGGCCAGATCGCTACATTCTCCCCCTCTTAAACAAACATTCATCCTCAAACGAGTTTAGAAACATACCTGGAATGCCAAAAATATAAGGGTATGTGTTCTGTATATCACGTTTGGTCTCTCAAATCACCTCCTCGATTGGTTGACCTCTCCACCGAACCTTCACCGATGCAATATCCTACGAACTCAGCTACTGAACCTGCCTATCAAAAATGGCCATTGCTTCCTCCTTATAAGCCAAGTTCTCATCCAACTACACCGAACTAAAATCTAGCACATGTGACTGATCCTTATGAGCATGGAAACATGAAACACCGGACGAACTCCCAAAAAGTTGGGTGGCTAAGCAAGCATGTAAGCTACCTCACGCACTCTATCCAAAATCTCAAATGGACCAATGTATCGAGGGATAAACTTGCCCTTCTTTTCAAACCTCAACACGCCTTTCGTAGGCAAAACTCTAAGAATAACACTCTCACCCTCCATGAAAGCTATATCATGAACCTTCATGTCAATATAACTCTTCTGCCTGGAATGCACTATACGAAACCGCTCCTGAATCAACTTCATCGTCACCAAAGCATCACGAACCATATCAATGCGAAAAAATTTAGCCTACCCAAGCTCAAACCAACTAACCAGAGAACGACATCAGCTCCCATATAAGGCCTCAAATTAAGCCATCTGAATGCTCGACTGGTAGTTGTTGTTGTAGGAAAACTCTACTAACAAAAGAAACTGATCCCACTAATCCCTGAAATCAATAACACAAGCTCTCAACATATCCTCCAAGATTTAATAGTCCGCTTCGGACTGCCAGTCTGTTTGAGGATGAAAAATCATACTCAACTCAACATGCATGCCCAACTCACACTGCACAACTCTCCAAAAATGCAATGTAAACTGAGTGTCATCCAAGATTATAGACATAAGCACACCATGGAGGCGAACAATCTCTCTAAGATAAATCCGAGCCAACTGCTCAAAAGTGGAGGAAGTCATGACCGAAATGAAATGTGGAGACTTGGTCAGTCTGTCCATAATGACCCATACAACATTAGATCTCCTAAAGATCCATGGCTACCCAACCAAGAAATACATAGTGATATGCTCTCAGTTTTGCTCCGGTATATTTACCTTTGAAGCAAACCATCCGGTCTTTGATGCTCATATTTGTCCTTATAACAATTCAAACACCGTGAAACATGCCCAAAAATGTCCTTCTTCATCCTTCTCCACCAATAATGCACGTTCAAATCATGATACATCTTCGTATCACCTGGTGAATAGGATATATCCAAATATGAGCCTTTCAAGAATCAAATCCCTCAAACCATCAACCTTAGGAACACAGCACCACCTCGGTGCATCATGTCTTTAAGTACTAGCAAGTGGGATCATGATACTGGCGAGCCTAATGCGCTCAAACAAGGATGAGTGTGACATACAACAAGCAAGAACCCAGCTAGGCTCCAAAATATCCAACCTCATGAATATGTTGGCTAAAGCCTGAACGTCCATAGATAATGGTCTCCTCATAGCTGGAATGAATGCCAAACTCCTCATGCTCTCCGTCGTCCTACTCAAGGCTTAGCTACCATATTGGCCTTCCGCGAATGATAGAGAATAATGATATCATAATCCTTTAATAGCACCAACCATCTTTGCTGCCCCAAATTCAAATATTTCTATTTAAACAAATGTTGGAGACTTCGGTGATCTGTATACACCTCACAAGGTACACTATAGACTGGGTACGACCCCGATACTGAAGGCAATATCAATACTAGAGTTGTGGTAAATGTCGTCTTGAGCTTTTGAAATCTCTTTTCACACTCGTCTGACCACCTGAACGGAGCGTCATTCTGGGTCAACTAGGTCAATGGGGATGCAATAGATCAAAACCCATCCACAAGGCAGAGTACCCAGCCAAGCCTAAGAAACTCCAGATCTCAGTAGTTGTAGAAGGTCTGGACAACTCTGAACTGCTTCAATCTTCTTCAAATCCACCTTGATCCCATATATAAATACCACGTGTCTCAAGAATGCCATCGAGTCCAGCAAAAACTCACACTTGGAGAACTTAGAATACATCTTTTTCTCCTCAAAATCTAAAGCACGGTTCTCAAATGTTGCTCGTGC
Source organism: Nicotiana paniculata (assembly GCA_005239505.1). Lineage (NCBI taxonomy): Eukaryota > Viridiplantae > Streptophyta > Magnoliopsida > Solanales > Solanaceae > Nicotiana > Nicotiana paniculata. Next base: position 27,990 of record ML319504.1, on the reverse strand, counting down.
TCCTCAGCACTACAGGAAAACACCAAGATATCATCAATGAACACAATGACAAAAGAGTCCAAGTAAGGCTGGAACACATTATTCATCACATAAATGAAGGCTGCTAGGGTCTTAGTCAAACAAAAATACATTACCAAAGCTCATAATGCCCATAACTAGTCCTAAAAGAAATCGATACTTGTTCTTGATGGTAACCTTGTTCAACTGTCTGTAGTCAATACGCATCCTCATGGAACCATCCCTTTTCTTCAGAAACAACACCAGCACACCCTACAGTGATACACAAGACCTGATGAACCCATTATCCAGCAACTTTTGCAAATATTCTTTCAATTTCTTCAAATATGCTGGAGTCATTGTGAGCATGTAATTTTTCACCTACTAAATACTCCTACAAAATTAGATAAGTAAATTAATCTTATGGATTTTGTTGAATTTTTAGTGATTAATTGTGAATTGTTTTGCATTTTTTGCATATTCATAATTCGTCTTCTTAAAATTATTTAAAATTGCATAATTCGGCGCACCATTATTATCAAGGAATTATAAACTCGTTATTTGTGACAAATTGAATTGAATAACAAAACGAATAATGATTATTTGAGGTGATGTATTTTTGATAACTAATTACTAGAAATTAATCATTTTTATTCGATAAATCATAGATTTAATTAGGAATATAAAATTGGTCGTTTTATTCTTGATTAATATGTAAATAGATAAGGTTTAAATTAATTACTACATTTTTGGATTAAATTAGATTTGAACTTAATTAGATTAATTAGTTTAATTAATTAAGAGAGCCAATTTCGGACCTGGGCTTGAAACTACCCAGGCCCAAACCTAACTCTACACTACCCAAACTACCCAGGCCCAAAACTAACTCTACACTACCCAAACGTACCCAGCCCAATTACCACATAACCCGGCCGGCCCCCTACACTACCCAAACGACCCCGTTTGGTTTAATTGGTTGGATCCTGGCCATCGATCGAAATAGATCAGACGGCCAGGAACTCCACCCCCTTTAGTATATAACTGTCCTAACAACCCCCCTACCCTCATTTCATCAAGAGTCTAACCCCCACCAAACCCTATCCGCCTCCCCTCCCCTTCGTCTCTCTTTCTTCTGCCTCGACCAAACCCTAGATGCCCTAGGTTTCCGCTACCGCAACTCGCCTAACGGTGGCGGACCATCTCCAAACCACCCCAACCTTTCACCCTAAAACCCTCTCCTCATCCTTAACCCCATCCCACCATCAGTTTCCCCAAAATCCCACCCAAAATCACCCGATTTCAGATCTAAGAATCTGAAAAAACCTAAAATGCTACAACGGTGGAGCTTCTGCAATCAACCCCAAATTCGCACCAGATGACCCTTACCCTTCCCTCAATCACCTCCCACCATTGATTTCCCCAAAAACCCATCCAAAATCGTCAAATTTCGGATCTAGGAATCCAGAAACCCTAGCTTCCCCTTTTGGCCGACCTGAAGTCATTCAATGGTTTCTACCTACATGGATCGATAGCTCTCGTTGAGGGATACTGATTCATGTGGGTTGAAGTCATTTTCAAACCCCTCCGGAGTTCGGCCAAGGTCCGAAAACTTTAATCTTTCCGGTCAAATCCCTTTAACGGGTTTTCTCTTTCTTTCTTTACTGTCTCTATGAAATATAAAAATGAAAATCATGCATTACTGTTTTCTATGATTTCTGTCAGTTTTTTTTTAATAGCATGTCCATAAACTCCTCTTCCTTTACTGTTTTGTATGCAATTGACACATGAAATCATATTGATTATTAAAATTCTGTTTGGTTTAGGTTTAGTCCTTTCTCCCTTCTCCTCAATGCTCTGCCTTAGTTGTTTTGTCACCATTGATTCTAGATTCTGTTTCCTTTTTCGTCAATTCATGTTTATCTGTTGCTTGGATTGATTAGTAATTAGGGTTCATTGGATGAAATCTAGGGCTGCCATTTAGATAACTGTCTCCATTTGATTCATGTTACTAGTGTATGATATTTACTCTTATTCAATTGTGAGTGTTAAATTAATAGTACATAATCTTACTAGTTCATGGCTGCCTCATTAAAGGTGTTTACTTTGTTGATTAATTGTTTCATGGTTGATTTAATTGATTAATTACTCAATTAGTTAGGAGATTAATTAATCCTGAACAAGTGCAGGGTCGTGAATCAATTTAGTTTAATCTTAAAATAAAGGATGCCCTAATCAGACATCTTGTTTAATAGAATCAACCTAGGTTATCAACCTCCTAAATATTTAGTTAAGTCCTAAGTAATAATTAATATAATCAACTATGTCAATTTGATTAACATAAGTCAACTAATCTAGGCTTAAGTAATTAAGTCAATTAGCCCTAATTAAGCCAATTAAGCTAACATCAAGCTAATAACACCTATCAGTCCTAATCAACTAAGGAACCTGACTGAGGTTAATTAACTAGAGTTAATGATAATCCAAGTAAGTTTAACCTTGATTACCTAATGGTAATTACAGAGACTTCAAGGGGTATATTAGGTAATGTAGATTAGGAAATCAGATTTGCAAGGGTAAAGAGGTCTTTTAATGAGTAAGAAAGTTCTAAAATAGGAGCAGTTGTCCCAAAGATAGGGTTGACAGCTGCCCTATGTACTATTGAGGGTTGTTTCCAGCTCTTGAATTTGGAAAATGCCAAGGCATATCCCATTCCCAAATATCTTATAAATAGACCCCCTCCCCTTAGTCTAGGGGAGGATTTTTTTTGGGGGTGGACACACTGAAAAAGGCTCTCTTCTAGCTGCTGAAAAAGACAGAAATACTTTCCATTCGAAAACAAAAGGTTCCCAAAAAGAAAAGTGTTATTTTGAAAAGGAAAATCTGATTTCTTTTTGAAAACAAGCTCACAAATAGATGGCCTAGTTCAGCTCCTATCTTCTTTTTTTTGGATTCTGATTTCTGGAAGTTTTTCTTCAAGCATTCATACTCGATATTTCTGGGTTAATTATTGTTGGGCTGCTTAGTCTTTTCTTTGGTTGATCTGCTTCTGTTGATGCTGAATCTGTCTCCTCTTAGCTGTTTTTTACTGTATGCCTGACCTTTATTTGGTCATGATCCTTGTTATTTTCTCTACAAAAGAGGTATGTAACATTGAACCTTAAATGAAATTGTTTAGACTTAGAATTTGTTGTTAGTTTGATGCTGAAATATTTGAATCTTGCTATGTTTCGAGATTATGTCAAGCTGAATCTTCTTCTCCTTGTTCTTGGTATATAAATCTGAAGTAAGACTGGTTGATGTGACATTAATGAATCTGAATATGTATTGTGTGTGCAATATCTAAATCTTTGGAATCATTCTGTTTGCCTTTGAGTCGGTTAAAATTCTTTGAGTATTGTTAGATATTAGTTTTGTGTTAGTCCACTAGTGGAACAATCTGCACTAGGATGTTGAACCTGACCTTTTTCTATGGTCGGGTTCTTTCCATAAGAGTGCAGAAATACGCTTTTGATTGAGTCTCTTTGGTCAATGAAGAGATTTAACAAGCAAGTATCTAGGTAGTTTACAATATTGGCACTAGGGTAGATAAATCTGACTTCTTAATAGTCAAATTCACCCCATGGTGGTGCATAAACAGTAGACTGAGGTGTTTGAAATCACCTTCTTTTACGGATAAAATGGGTAATCAAAAGGCTCTCCAGAGTAAAGAATCTGAATCCCTTAACATGATCAGATTTATTCTCTAAAAAGGGGCCTAAAAAATCAAAATCGTGGTATAAGTATGAGTTGAATGTCAATAGACATAAAAGATGACCTTATTGGAAATGAATCTGACCCCCTTTAGTAAGATTCATTCCCTAAAAAGGCATGAAACAGCATAAGGGTAGAGGATCCTGACCCTTTATAATGGTCAAGTTCACCCCATATTTTAGATGCTTAGAGAGTAGCTTATCACCCTTCAAGGGTACAAAATGAGGTAATCAACAAAGGCTATAGAGTAGGGGATCTGAATCTTCCAAATGGTTAGATTCACTCTCTCGACATGCCCAAATAATCAAAGTCAAGGAATAAGTATGGACTGAAGGTCCAAGGTATGAAAAAATGACATTCTGGAGTTGAGTTTGATCTATTTATGGTCATATTCATGCCAAGCAAGTACATAAATGATTTTGCCTTTAGAACAGTTAAACATGAGCATTATCAGGATTAGAATTGACCTTCTCATGGTCAGTTAGGTTCTGATGGATGCATAACACTTGATTAGTTGGGGTGTTCTACAGATTACAAAAGAGGGCTAAAATGTAGGGCCTTAAGGGAATTCAAGTAAGACAAATTAGTCAAAATCATCATTTTAGTTTTCTTTCTTCTGAAAAATGTATCTTGATAGTAGTAGTCAAGCTGTAATTCCTCTGTAATTTATTTTCAGAACTGTTGTAATATAAGACTGGACATTATATTTGTAATTTTAGGAAATGTGTGTATTTAGTTTCAGATTTAAACTAGATTCGAACGGACATTTTTAGAAAGTTTAACATTTGAAAATGGGCCAAACTATTGACAATGGCTTGACATGGTTTAAAATAGCTTGAACACGGTTTCTGGGGCCTGAAAAATACGAAAAGCTTTTAGCCTCATGGTTGTGTGTCTTCAAAAATTAAATATAATTTTTCAGGCATCAATTGTTTAAGTATTCATATTTGATTAAAGATTCAAAAGCGTACTTTTTCGAAACCTCTTTTCTACAACTTTGTGCTCAAATTGGTCTGCCTAAACGCCCTGTAAATACCCCTTGAAATTCTGAGAAAAATGATTATTTTTAGATCAAAGGAGTTTCGAAGTATATACAAATATGAGTTTGTCATTTAAGGCGTTTCTCATCAGATCCACTTCGTATTTTTCAAATTCCAGAATCCATAACCACATGTAGGATTTAATATATGAAACATATATGCATGGGTCTAGGATATCCGAATTTGATAAAACCATTCAATTAATGATCTATGTGTTTATTTGACCTTTCAAGTATGTAATTTGTCAACCTGTAATTTTCCTCGTTAATATGCTATAATTAAGATGTATAGTTACTCTCTCTTGCGAAATTAGCCGCAATTAGGATTGGTCAAAGGGTTAAACGATAAAAATGGGGCTAAAATATGGCCATAGCCCAAGTATCTTGTCCTTTAGTCTAGTGAACTTAATTTTAGATAATTCTCTACATATCCTCTATGTAGAAAGGAAAAATACCCCTTTAGTTTGAAATTCAGTAAGTGATCAAAAAGTATCTCATATTACCATAACCAACACTCGGGAGTGGCAAATCATGCCCCCCGACCCTCACTCCAAACGACTAATAAAATGCATATAGCAACCACGGGCGCATTTCATGTGACGTGATTGCCATGCGTTCAAAAACAACAAGTGTACGCCATCGTAACTTGTCCAAGATAAATCCATAAACGTCCTAATTGATTTTAAAACTAAAAATGTTCTTTCAAATAGAAAACTTAGAGAATAATTGAATATCACCTCAAATAGGTATTTTAAAACCGTCACGACCATAGTCTTGACTATATAATCTATACTCGGCTGTGTCAACTCATGTCCTCGACTTTAACTTCAAACTATAATAAAAATCACATGTTGTAATCGTGGGTGCATTTCATGTGGCGCGATTACAATGTGTCCAAAAAGGACAAGTGCGCGCCATTGTGACTTGTATCAGAATAATCCCTAAATATTAAAAGCGGCTAAAAAGTGAAAAAGGATAAAAAGCACAATAGGTTTAAAATATGTAATAAATCAGATAATTAGGCCAATTATTAATAGTTAAGCGACCGTGCTAGAACCAGGGAACTCGAGAATGCCTAACACCTTCTCCCGGGTTAACAGAATTCCTTACTCGAATTTCTGGTCGCAGACAAATTAAAACAGAGTCAAAATTTCCTCGGTTTGGGATTTTAAAATAAAACGATGTCCCGGAGAATCGTCAAAAATCCGGGTGGCGACTCTGAAAACTAAAATAAATCCCAAATCTGAATAATATCACTTAAATTGGAAAAACTCCCTTACTACCCCTTCATCAATCAGGGGGTGAAAAAAGGAGGTGTGACAGTCATGCAGTACGGTGGAATAGATATGGGCTGAGCACCCGAAGTCAACACCAAAATCAATATCCCTACTCTGTTGGAAATACATCTGGAAATCCCTCAATATGGATCTGACTCAACAGTGGGAGTATCAGCACTAACATCCCTAACAAAGGCTAAGTATGCCAAAACCCCCTTCTCAACCATCCGTTGGGCCTTCAAAAATGAAACCACCCTACTAGAAGTATACCCAAGAGAACCTTTCCATTCCAACCTTGGCAACCCCAGCATAGCCAACATTACAGTCTTAGTGTGACAATCAAGAATAGCATGATACAGAGATAACCAATCCATACACAAAATTACATCAAAATCCACCATACAAAGCAACATCAGATCCACACTGGTCTCATAGTCCCCCAAAGGTAACGATACACCCGATCCACCATAATAGAGTCACCAGCAGGTGTAGATACATGAATAAGAATATCAAAAGAACTGCCGGGAAAATCCAAATGCGATGCAAAGTATGATGACACATAGGAATATATAGAACCGCGATCAAATAGAATTGATGTATTTTGTGACAAATCGAAACAATACTTGTAATAACTGCATTGGAAGCCTCCGCCTTGGGCCTACTCGAAAATGCATAACAGCTGGCCTGACCTCCACCCAACTAACCTCTGCCTCTAGGATGTCCCCTAACTACCTGAGCTCCCCCTCTAGCTGGTGGTGTAACAAATGGAACAAGAGTCACTGCCTAAGAATCATGCAACGCTGCACCTCTACAACGTCTAGGGAAATCTCTCTTGATACGCCCAACCTCACCATACTTAAAACAACCTCGACCTGAGAATGGCTACTAAATTTGAGGTTGCCTCTGATATCCTGAGTACCCACTAGTAGAACCATGGGATGAAGGAGGACGGTAGGAACGCTATGCTGGTAATGCATTGAATGAAGATTTAAGTAGAGCTCCACGAGTGGGTTGTTAATCTGAAGGAGCTGGCCTACTAGGATCGCCTCTCCCAGAATAATCCCTACCTCCAGATGAGGTACCATTGAAACTGCAAGAATATTGGGGATTCTTGCATCTTGTCACGGCCCATAGATTTGTGGTGGGGGGGGTTGCATCTACCTGTCAATCAGGACCTGCAGCACGACATGAAGCATCCACAAATAAAAGGGACATCAGTACAAATAAAGTACTGAGCATGTAAGGCAGGAAAGAATAAATAAGAACAGTAATGTAAGCGGGGATAAAGAATATAAAACCTGTAACATCTGAGTGCCTCTGAGGGAGGCTGACATAAAATGCATGATATATATATATATATATATATGTGTGTGTGTGTGTGTGTGTGTGTGTACTTCTAAAAACATACGCCTCTGTGGGCATCATCATCATCATATCATACCCCCGCCGTAATAGGCTCGATAAAAATGTACATGGCTATCATAAGGCTCAATAGAATCATACCCAGCTACGTAGAGCTCGGTAAAACCTAACTGATCAGTGGTTTCATAATAGGTACCTCACCGATCGACTATAGCGTGGCTCGGTAGAGTAAAATAAGTACATATATATAATGCATGTTGGGCTCATTGGAATCACATTCTGAACCTTTCGGAGTGATGTAAGGTCGGTAACCTCCGTACACGTTATTACGACTAACTCTTCATCATGAATCTTATAAGAATCGAGAAGTACCAGCAACATTAATAACATAAGAATAATAAAATCAACATCAACATCAATTGTTTCATAAGAAGGGAAACAATGTAAGTAGTGCTAGCTTCTAAGAGTGGAGTATCTTTGGAAACTCGTTCGTTACACTATGTACTATCGGAGTCGTGCAAAAGAAGGAAGGTGATAGCCACACATACCTTGTATGTACTTTCCAACCTCAAGCTATTCAAATGTTACGACTCTGTAGTCTACAATAAGAGAAATTATACTGTCATTATCATTTAAGTGTCGTAACTATTATATATCGACCGCAACCTATTTTACGATGAAATGGACAGCACCTCCACTATTTGTATCTTAGCAACATAAAATTTTGCGGATCTAAAGAGTACGGTGCAACCTTTTCCAAGAATATCATATGGATTTTTTCCTACTCTATGTATGTTAAGGCTATCCCTTCTTTATTTTTGGCATGAACTATACGACACAAGCGAAATGAGCAAATGCACAACTTTCATAAAATACTCTATTCGTAGAAATGCTAGAGATGTGTATATTCTTATTCTTCCATGTGTCATATTATTCTATCATCTGTTGATGGGTCTCAGAAAAATATAAGTTGGTAAATTTTATTTCATTATATTAATGAGAGGCATAATGGCCTTATGATGTACCGAGAGATTTTATTAACGTATTTCATATGCATTTGTGCATGTATACATTTTATTAACGTATTTCATATGCATTTCATGCATTTATATGTGCACATTGACCCATGAACAAATGGTTTTATATACGCGTATATATGTATATTATATGTATATGGGATATGGGAAAAGGTTACGGTGCTATATACGCACCACCACCTGTTCAACTGGTATACGTTGATGATTTTGCCCATAGTGGCCGAGATGATATGATGGGATGCTCTCAGAGGCCTGATGATGTTATGAAACATGTACCTATGAACGACATGACATTCATACACATATACATGACACTATAATTATTTTATGATTTACGGAATTATCTAGACTTACAGATTGAGTCATTTACTCTACAATTCTTCCATGTTTGTTATGTATTTATTTATGTGCCTTACATACTCGGTATATTATTTGTAATGACGTCCCTTTTGACTAGGGACGCTGCATTTCATGCCCGCAGGTCCCGATAGACAGGTCGGGAGCCCTCCAAGTAGGCTATCAGCTCAGCGGAAGATGTTGGTGCACTCCATTTGCTTTGAAGTTACTTGTTTGGTTAGTATGATTTAAATGTGTATTGTTTGGTATGGTGGGACTCTGTCTCAACCTTTATGAAAATTATATATTCTTAGAGGCTTGTAGACAGATGTCATGTACGTAAAAGATTGTATGGCCTTGTCAGTCTATGTTCAGTATACGAGTGGTTATTTTGGTCTTATAGGCCCGTATGTCTTATGTATAAGTTGGTATTACATGTTTTATTCTACTTATGTCACGGAAACCTTTCGGGTCAGTTATCTATGATAAGCATGACATGAAAACATACGTTATGTTGGTACTCGATTGAGTAAGGTACCGGGTGCCCGTTGCAGCCTATAGGTTTGGGTCGTGACATTTTATTACTTCCCACAAGTTAAAACAATCACCAAACACCCCAAACAACATAAATAATAATCAAATTAAGCCTCCCAAAACAGTCCACCAACTACCAAAATTACTAACAAGCCTTTCGATAAATATCTCACAAGTTCTAGCTTCAACGACTTAGCCGCAACTTGGAAAATCTTAAATACATGTAGAAAAAGATGTTCCTTACCTTTAAACAGATAGAACAGATCCAGTTTGACCTTCCTTCACCACGAAATATCCTTCCAATGCTTCCACAAGAACAAGGATGCAAAACTAGCAATCAATTCGGGTTTTTCGGCACTCGAATCACTTTGGAAGACTTGAAATCACCTAGGGTTGATATTACGAACTTGAGAGAATATTTTACAGAATTTAAACCACCTAAAACAACCTCCCACATGAGCTAGGACCACATAAAAATTAGCAACAACAAGAAGAACGAGAAACTTACTGGCACCACGGGATTCCCGACACTTGATTTATGTTGTTTGCTTTTTGTTTGGGTCTTGGATCAAGAGAGAACCTTGAGATAGAGTTTTTAGGTGTCCAGGGTATGAAAAGAGTGAAAAATAATTAGTAATCGGTCTTAAGTCATCTCATATATATCAATATATCTCAACCGCCTATGTGGGTCCCATAGAGAGCTGCTTGCGCAGTCTCGCAAAAATACGAATATCTCCCTACTTCGACGTCGTATCGATGAACGGTATAATTTGGAAAATAGACACATAGATATTCAATTTTCTGGGTAGATCATCCCATAATTCCAATTAAATCGGGAGAAAAGCTTAGTAACATATGACCTAAAGTTTAAGTCAAATTATGAACGTAAGTTGCGACAATTTTTGTCGACTTTTGTTTCATAACTCGTTTGAATTCAAGACTTATGATATGTATTATATGATTAAAATACATTAAAACACGACCTCGTTAGTGTATTAAGCACCTCTAGTTTTACCTAAAAATACGGATTACAACATCCTTGGTTTGTTTAACTTCTAATACTTGTTAACCACTCTTATACACCCTTGGATCATTTGAGACCAATAGGATTAACTTCTTATCACCCCAAAGATAATCTCTTCTCGAATTTACATCAACTAACTTACGGCGTGATCTGACATACGCAAATATAGGTTGTAACACCCTCCCCCTCCCTCTCAGCCTCCCCCTCCAGGATCATTCATCCTCGAATGTAAGGGTTTATGGGGTGTCTAAGTCATCATGGATTTTGACGAAAATTTCCAGCCGAGTTTCTAAGTCATCGTGGTCTCTAAGGGGACAAAAATTTCTAGCCAAACTTGCAAGCAGTTAAACCCAACCTATGGCCTCACAAGACAAAGCATTATGGATATGTACATTATCTGCATATCACCATTTTGTATTAAGGAAGAGTATTCTCAAGACATTGCTTATCCCATAAAGTCGTTTCAGCTTCCATTGCACCCTGCGTTCCCCCGGCATCCTCGTTATCTTCAATCCATAATAGGTAAGGGTATTTATACTTCATCTCCTCTTCTGCTTCCCTGTCATTCTTCCGTACTCTTGTTCCTCCACAATACTTTTACGGAAGCTACATCCTTTGTTCTCAGCTTACGGACTTGTCGATCTAATATAGCCATTGGCACTTCTTCATATGATAGATCCTCTGACTTGTACATCTTTAATAGGGACAACCCAATAAGGGTCTCCATTACATTTCCTCAACATAGATACATGGAATACCGGGTGGAAAATCCCAATACGGATGGAAATTCTAACTCATAAGCAACTTGTCCAATTCATCGAAGAATCTTGTACGGCCCGATACACCGCAGACTCAGCTTACCCTTCTTTCCAAAATGCATAACACCCTTCATCGGCGAGATCCTTAGGAAAACCCAATCACCAACCTCAAACTCCACATCACGGCGTCGGACATCAGAATAAGACTTTTGCCTGCTTTGCACCGTCCTCAGTCGTTCTTGTATCACTTTTACCTTCTTAATGGCTTGGTGAATCAAATCTGGCCCATATAATTCTATTTCACCGACTTCGAACCATCCAACTGGTGATCCATATCTTCTCACGTACAGTGCCTCGTAAGGGGCCATTTTAATACTGGAATGGTAGTTATTATTGTAGGCGAGTTCTATGAGTGGGAGATGATCATCCCAATTACCCTTGAAATCTAGAAAACATGCTTGTTGTATATCTTTGAGTGTCTGAATGGTACATTTAGCCTGTCCGTCAGTCCGCGAATGGAATATAGTGTTGAGATTCACTTGTGTGCCTAAACCCTTCTGAAACGACCTCCGAAAGTTAGCTGTCAATTGAGATCCTCGGTCTGATATAATAGATATCGGCACACCATGAAGCCTAACAATCTCCTTGATATACAACCTCGCATAATCTTTAGTTGTGTAAGTTGTCTTAACTAGAAGAAAATGGGCAGATTTTGTAAGTCGATCAACTATCACCCAGATGGAGTCAAACTTATGATAAGAGCGAGGTACTCCAATAATGTAGTCCATATTGATCACCTTCCATTTCCAGGTCGAAATCTCTTTATTCTCAATCAATCCACCGGGTTTCTGATTCTCGATCTTTACTTGTTGATGATTAGGATACTAGGCTATAAATTCTCCAATAGACTTCTTTATGTTATCCCACCAATACAGCTCATTAACGTAATGATACAACCTTGTCGAACCGGGATGGATGGAATATTAGTACTGATGAATCTCAATCATAATCTTCTCTCACAACCTTTCCACATTAGGCATACATAATCGGTCCTGGTATCTCAGTGCCCTATCTCCTCCGATCTGGAAAGCCACAATCTTATGCAGCTGAATTCCCTCTCTCAATTGTACTAAGGTAGAATCTTCATATCGTTGTGCTTTTACCTCGTCTACCAAAGATGATTTTGTTGTATTCTGTACAGTAACACCTCCGTCATCAGAGTCTAACAATTTTATCCTCATATTGGCCATCTGATGAAGCTCTTTAGTCAATCCTTGTCTACCTGCCTCAATGTGTACTAAGCTTCCCATTAACTTACGGTTGAGAGCCTCTGCCACAACAATGGCTTTACCAGGATGGTACAATATCTCGACATCGTAGTCTTTCAGTAATTCAAGCCACCTACGCTGCCTCAAATTCAACTCATTTATCTTGAAGATGTGTTGTAAACTTTTGTGATATGTATATAAGTCAACAAGGATGCCACATAAGTAGTGCCGCCATATCTTCAAAGCATATACTACTGCATCCAATTCCAAATCATGAGTAGGGTAATTCTTTTCATGTTTCTTCAATTGTCTCTATACTTAAGCAATCACCTTCCCACGTTGCATAAATATGCACCCCAAACCTATACCTGAGGCATCACAATATACCACATAACCTTCTGTTCATTCTGGGAGAGTGAGCACTGGCATGGATGTCAATTGATTCTTTAGCTCCTGAAAACTACGTTCACAAGCGTCAGACCACTGGAACTTGGTAACTTTCCGTGTTAACTTAGTCAATGGTGCTGATATAGAGGAAAACCCTTCTACAAATCGCCTATAATACCCTGCTAGCCCCAAGAATCTACGGACTTCTGATGGTGTTGTAGGTCTCAGCCAATTCTTCAATGCATCGATCTTCTGAGTGTCGATACTAATACCCTCATCAGATTTCACATGGCCAAGGATTGCTACTGAGTTCAACTAGAATTCACATTTGGAGAGCTTAGCATATAACTTACAATCTTGAAGGGTTTGTAATACTATCCGCAAGTGGCCCGCATATTCCACCTCCGAACAAGAATACACCAGAATGTCATCAATGAATACGATCACGAACATGTCAAGATAGTGTCTAAATACACTATTCATGATATCCATAGCAGCCCGAATGACATCACCAAGAACTCAAAGTGCCCATATCTTGTTCGGAAGGCCATCTTCGGAATATCCTTCTTCTTAACCCTCACTTGATGATACCCTGAATGCAAGTCAATCTTGGAGAAATACTTGGCATCCTGGAGTTGGTCAAACAGGTCGTCAATCCTTGGAAGTGGATACTTGTTCTTTATAGCAACCTTATTCAACTGTCGATAATCGATACGCATCCTTGACGACCCGTATTTCTTCCCCACGAACAAGACTAGAGCACCCCCAAGGTGAAGTGTTAGGCCTAATGAAGCCCTTATCCAGTAAGTCCTTCAACTGCACCTTCAAGTCTCGCAACTATGTCGGGGACATCTTGTATGGAGGGATAGAGATCGGCTGAGTGTCAAGCAACACGCCAATGCTAAACTCAATCTCCTTTTCAAGAGAAGGGCCTGGGATTTCATCTGTGAAAACGTGTGGAAATTCATTGACCACAGGGATTGACTATAGAGTAGACGGCTTTGCCTCCGCATCTCTAACGCGAACGAGATGATAAATGTAACCTTTTATATCATCTTCCTTGCCTTAAGATAGGAAATAAACCTACCTTTCAGCATAGCAATGTTACCCTTCCATTCATCGACGAGTTAACCGAGAAACTAAAACCTAACCATCTTCGTATGACAATTAACGTTAGCATAGCATGAGTCCATCTAGTCCATTCCCATTATCACATCGAAACAACCATTTATAACTCAAATAGATTTGCTGAGGTTTGATGATTACAAATCATCACTTTGCAACCTCTATATACCATTCTAGCAATCACAAAATCTCCTATCGGAGTGGATACCCCAAGGAGTATACTTATCAATTTAGGTTCAACGCCAAACTTATTAGCCACGAAGGGTGTAACATATGATAATGTAGATCACAGATCAATCACCGCATATACATCATAAGAAAACATAGGCAATACCTGTAACAATGTCCGGAGACGACTCGAGATCAAGTCAACCTGCTAGAGCATAGGTTAGATTTTGAGTACCACTTGAACTTGGCACTGCACCTCTACCACTACCATGACCTGTCGACTGTTGAAAACCCCGTGCTGAGGTCAAACTGATTAGGAAGAACCAGACATAGATCCATCTGGATGAGCAATACCACCACCTCCTCTGTTAGGACAATCCCGCATCATATGGCTAGGTTGTCAACAAGAATAACACGCATCAGAACCTCGACGGCACAGTCCAAAGTGGGCTTGCTGCACTGATCACAGCAATGTGTTAGGGGTCTCGTGTGACTAGTATCCCTATGATATTGCGAGTCTGATGCCCTCGAACTCTAATCTGGACCAGAATAGATAGATATCAATCATATCAAGGCCTCTGAAACTGTAGAGGAGCACTAGCTACAGGTGGTGCCGAACTCCTCGAAGACTAGGGCCTAATACTACCTCTGAAGTCACCAGAGTACCCTGAGAATCTCGCCCTATTATGTTGGCCCCTATCCTGCTCTATATCTTCCCTTTGCTAGCGCTTACGATCCTCTAGTGTCTGGGCATAAGCCTGAATACGAGAAATATCAATACCCTCCACCAAGGAGGTTGTCATGTACTCATTTATCATATGTGGTCCCAACCTATTCACGAACAGGTGACCCTATCGTTCATCTTGGCCACCATATAGGAATCTTACCTTGATAAAGAATCAAACTCCATATTATACTCTCAAGCACTCATATTACCTTGTCGAAGGTTCAAGAACTTATCAGCTCTAGCTCGTCGTATCTCAACTAGCAAGTTGTCATAAACAAAGACCTCAGGAAATTCCTTCCACGCAGCTGAAGGGGCGTTCAGACCCCTGGATCTCTCCCAACTATCATACCAGAAAATCACTAAATCCGGTAATCGATAAGAAGCCAATTCTACTACCTTAGTAACACTAGCGTGCATAACCCGCAGTATACAATAAACCTGATCAATAAAAGTCGGTGAGTCCTCCTGGAGGTCTGATCCGGTAAACACTAGAGGGTCTAGATTAACAAAATCATGAACTCTCGCACTAACTGGTTTATTAGCAGCATCGGTATTCTGCCTCTGAGCCTGAGCAGCTACAAATCTAGTCAACAACTAAACTGCATTGCACATATCGTGGTCTGTAGTGAACGGAGGAACTGGAGGTGTTGGGTCCCTCCTAATATACTCTGGAGGAGACGAAGTAGATGAGCTATGAGACGGCATCTCACTTTAAGCCTCACGTTGGCCTGCTCTGGTTGGTATCCTCTCCAGCAACTGTATCAAGTCGTCTACTAATCGCTTGCTTCCTAGTCGAAGGCATATTTGAAAGAAAACAAGGTGAGTATTAGAGATAAATACTTATGACTCAATGCTATGCACAATCTAGATTCAGGAAGAAGGTAACAACCCTAGATATCATGTAGCCTCCTGATTATAAATGTGGCGTGCTACACATCAACAATCAAGACTCTACTAGAAGCGGCTCATAAACAACCTCTAGGACAGACTTACTCTGATACCAAGTTTGTCACAGCCCAAATTGGAGGACCATGACTGGCACCCGGACCATACCTGCCGAGCACCAACATACATTTTATCTAACCTTTTTTATTATCTATAAGGTCCGACGAGATCAACATAAATGGTAGATATGAATCATGAACAACAAACAATGACAGATAATGGCATGAAGATACATAACATGGGCCGACAAGGTTGTCATGAAGTTACATATAAGGTACGTGCTGACAAGCTTCATGAGATATTATACAACAAAAATCAGTCGACAAGGAAATCCAAACTATACATGAGTCGACACTTGTTTATGAGCCTCTAAAGGAACACAAGTGTTGCAACATTGCCGGAATAGGGCCCCAACATACCCATAATGTCTATAACAAAAGTGCATACCAAGACCACGGCAAGTTCAGAGAAGGGATCTCTCCAATAACCGCTGAACTCGGCAGCCTACTGTGGTGGGGGAGCTACGTCTACTTGTCTATGAGGACTTGCAGCACGACATGCAGCATCCACAAATAAAAGGGACATCAGTACGAATAAAGTACCGAGCATGTAAGGCAAGAAAGCATAAGTAAGAACAGTAATGTAAGTAGGGATAGAGAATATATAACAAGTAACATCTGAGTGCCTCTGATTTAGAAACATACACCTATGTGGGCATCATCATCATCATATCGTACACGATCATAATAGGCTAGATAGAAACGTACTCGGCCATCATAAGGTTCGGTAGAATCAAACTCGGCCACGTGGAGCTCGGTAAAACCCAACTTATCAGTGGTTGCAAATAGGTTCCATACCCGGCCGACTATAGCGCGGCTCGGTAGAGTAAAATAGGTACATATATATAATGCATGTTGGGCTCATTGGAATCAAATTCTAAACCTTTTGGAGTGACGTAAGGTCGGTAAATTTCGTACACGTTATTAGGACTAACTCTTCCTCATGAATCTTAAAAGAATCGGGAAGTACCAATTGATAACATAAGATTAAGAGAAGCAACATCAACATCATTCATTCCATAAAAAGGGGAAACAATGTAAGTACTACTAGCTTCTAAGAGTGGAGTATCTTTGGAAGCTTATTTGCTACACTATGTACTAATGGAGTCGTGAAAAAGAAGGAAAAGAATAGCCTCACATACCTTGTATATACTTCCCAACCTCAAGCTAAGCAAATGTCATGACTCCTTAGTCTACAATAAGAGAAATGATACTATCGTTATCATTTAGGCGTCGTAACTTTTATATATCGACTGCAACCTATTTTACGATGATACGCACAATAATTACCCTATTTGTATGACTACACAAAAGTTAAAACAATCACCAAACAACATCAATAATAATCAAATTAAGCCTCCCAAAATATTCCACCAACCAAACACATTACTAACAAGCATTTCGATAGATATCTCACAAGTTCTAGCTTCAACAACTTACCCGCAACTTGGATAATCATAAATACATGTAGAGTAAGAGGTTCCTTACCTTTAAACAGATAATAAAACTCCAATTTGGCCTAACTTCACCACGAAATATTCTTCCAATGCTGCCACAAGAATAAGGATGCGAAACTAGCAACCAATTCGGGTTTTTCGGCACTAGAATCATTTTGGAAGACTTGAAATCACCTAGGGTTGATATTTAAAACTTGAGAGAGTATTTTACAGAACTTAAAACACTTAAAACAAACTCCCACACGAGTTGTAACCTCACAAAAATCAGCAACAACAAGAAGAACAAGAAACTTACTAGCGCCAAGGAATTCCCGACACTTGATTTGTGTTGTGTGCCCTTTGTTTGGGTCTTGGATAATGGGAGAACCTTGAGATATAGTTTTTAGGCGTCTAGGGTCTGAAAAGAATAAAAAATAATGAGTTGATGTTACATCCCGTACTTCAATATTAGGATAAGTCGTAGTAATCCATATGTGCTTGAAGGGATTACGACTATTCATGAGATTATAGAGGATTTGTGGCTATGTTATAATAAGATCCCGTAAGTTTAACAATATTGATACCGTTATGTACATTTGATATGATATTTGGAGTGGAACATTTTTGTAAAAATAAAAAAGTTTGAAAAATATGATTTTATATAGTTATTAATATTACTACTTTTGAATATGCTTTAAATTATTAACATAATATAAGAATTCTATGACATTTTCTCTATTATAAAGATAAAAATTATTTTCTCACAAGAAAAGAAGGTTATATTTTTACCATTTTAAGAATTAAGCGTATGAAAATTTGTACTCTTTATATGGGATTAGAAAATTAGAAGTAGAGAAAATATATGTATTTTTACATGGATGTTTTTAAGGAACTAATGGTGTATGCATTAATTTTATATGGTACCACATGACCATGGTAGTAAAGTATATTATAGTAAGGTGTATAAAATATCTTAAAAGTGAGTAGTATTTTAAGTAGTTGAGATAATTCTTAATTATGTGGGTAATTGATTAATTATTGGATAAGTTTAAAAAGGCTTAACGTGGTAGCAAGACATGTAAATCAAAGTGACTCTTACATTCATTAAGCTAGGTGGCATGAATTAAAATAAAACACTGAAAAGGGATAGGAGGTGGAAGCAACTATTTGGGACTTTTCTAGTTTATTTATTATTCTTTACAACTGGTTAGGTTTTGTTAATATTTTATCCGTTTGTGAGATAGAGGTTAGTTCAAAGACCATGTATTTTATTGATTGTATTTTAGGATAATTTTTTATTGAATATAGAATTAGGGAACGTTCCCTGAAGAACCCTCATGGACGTTCCATTTCCTTTTCAAACTACAAGAAGTGCTACCCTTCTGGTTAACGCAATTTATCTTAGTCCATGAAGATAAGCAAAGCCAAAATCTTAGGATATTTGAGATTGAGCTTGACTTCTCAGGTATGTTAAGACTAATCCTTCTTTCTTTTGGCATGATCCAAGTAACAATACGTAAACGTAATGACATTCCATAAGTGGTTCTACTCTTAGTAGTTAAGAATGCCTATGTTATTCATTCCCGTAAAGTGATATTCAAGCATGTCTAAGTATGTATCTAGTTATCTATCGAGGTATTTGATAAACATGTTAATGTTCATAATGGTATTACATGCATCTTCATTTACCACCGTACTATGGTTGGTTGGGCAGTCATGCGTATTCATTTACCACTGTGCTACGGACGGTTGAGCGGTCATGCATTTACCACCGGGCTACGGCCAGTCGGGTAGTTACCACCAGTTGGGCAGTTATGTATCATTATTTACCACCGGTTGGGCAGTCATGCATTTACCACCGCGCTACAGCCGGTCGGGCAGTTACCACTGATCAGTTGTCCAGTCATGCATCATACGATATGGATAATAGAAATAGTTTCAAAGAGAAGCATTATATATGTAAGTATAATAAGTACGCATATACGGTGGCACTTCAGAGATTCAGATTGATTCTTATATGTCTTTAATTAATGTTGACTTATTGTTATATTTCGGTTCTGCCTTACATACTCGGTACATTATTCGTACTAACTTACTTTTGTTGGGGACGCTGCATTCATGCCTGCAGGTGTAGATAATCAGTTTGACGAGCCCTCATAATATACGAGATTAGCATTCAGTGAAGGATCGGTAAGACTCCACCTCATTCGGAGTGCAGCCGAGTCTATGAGTCATCGTGTCAGAGTTTTGCTACAAACTTATGGGTAGGCCGGTACCCTGTCCCATTTGATGTCATATAATATTAGAGGCTTTGTAGACAGAGTTTCATTTTGTACAGTATGTCAGAGGCCTTGACGGCCCATATGTATTCATGTTTTAAGAAAAATGGTCCAGTGATACAACGTTTTCCACTTACAGTTGTACATTATGAGTTGTGGACATGTGGGCCCATGATAGTTACGAAAGGAATGAGTTCAGCTAACTCGGCCTATGTATGTTCTAGTTTTGGTCGAATGATCATGAGTTACAGAGTGGTTCACTAGGGACAGCTCGGCACCGGGTGCCTGCACGCCTCCCCAGGTTTGGGGCGTGACAGTTAAATTGGGCTTAAGCGTCTCATATATATCAATATATCTCAACCACCTATGTGGGTCCCATAGAGAGCTGCTTGCGCATTCTCGTAAAAATGCAAATATCTCTCTTCTCCAATGTCATATCGATGAACTGTTTAATGCGTTGGAAACTAGACTTATAGATCTTCAACTTTCTGGGTAGATCACCCCATAATTCCAAGTACATTTGGAGAAAAGCACAGT
Source organism: Nicotiana paniculata (assembly GCA_005239505.1). Lineage (NCBI taxonomy): Eukaryota > Viridiplantae > Streptophyta > Magnoliopsida > Solanales > Solanaceae > Nicotiana > Nicotiana paniculata. The sequence goes on along the minus strand of ML319504.1, from coordinate 7,945 downwards.
AACATTTGACCTAAAGTTTAAGTCAAATTATGAATGTAAGTTGCGACAATTTTTGTCGACTTTTGTTTCATAACTCATTTGACTTCAAGACTTATGATATGAATATTATATGATTCAAATAACTTAAAACACAACCTCCTTATTATATTAATCACCTCTAGTTTTACCCGAAAATACGGGTTACGCCATCCTTGATTTGTTTAACTTCTAATACTTGTTAACCGTTGGATCATTTTAACTTCTTATCTTCTCAAAGATAATCTCTTCTTGGATTTACGTCGACTAACTTACGGCGTGATCTAATGTACGCGAATATGGGTTGTAACACCCCTCATCACCATGGTCTCCCTGCTCTGACTTTAAATGCGCTTAATCCTGCATGCTATGTTCACAGCCTAAAGAAATGTGGTACTAGTATCTGCCTCCTTAGCCATAGAAATATTGATACCAAAGTTCAACCCCTCAATGATCCTCCTCACCTTCTCTACTTAGGTGGGAATCAGAAATGCTTCATGATGGGATAGCTCTATGAACCTCATTTCATACTCCGTCACCGACATACGACCCTACTAAAGGTGCTCGAACTAGCCACGTATCTCATTCCTCTTCGTGAGGGGAACAAACTTCTCTAAGAAGAGATGTGAAAATTGAACCTATATGAGTGTATGTGATCCTGTTGGCCTGCTATTCTCATATAACTCCATCCACCTCTTGGTTGTCTCTTAAAGCTAAAAATTAATGAGGGCGACCCAATTTGACTCCACTAAACCAAGATTCGGCAAAATCGATTGACAACCATATAAGAAATCTTGTGCATATGCCAAGGGATCACCATCATAAAGTAAAGGACCCATCTTCCTATATCGATAACCTTTTATGCTCTTCCTTAGACATAGCGACCTTCATTACTGGCTTAATAGAAACCACAGGAGGATGTACCTTAACCAGTATTGCTCATGGAATTTGATAAACAACAGCAACTTGCTCAGTAATGTGAGTAGCGGGAATTTGGGCCCCTCCCCCCGCCTGAGAAGTAGCTGGTGCCACTAGAGTACTCTAGTCTGTGCCAAACTCTCCACAAGACCAACCAATTGAACAAAAGCATCCTAAAGTACGGGGGTAAGAATAAACCCCTTAGAGACCTGAGTTGGTCCAACTGCTTCACCCTGATCGAAAAGTTGCTCCTCAACTGGAGCTACTGGTGGCTCCACAACTGCTGTACTAGCAGGGGCTCTAGCTGTCGTGCATGCTCCACCCCTACCTCTGCCTCGCACACGGCCTCTCACGGCCCTAGCCTGAGGGGCTGGTGTCGGTCCAACCGTTCCCCATGAACATGTTCTTACCATCTGCGAGATACTAGATAGACAAGGATTCAAACTTTGGATCAATAAAGTCGCACGACAAAGAATGAAAGAAGGGTAGTTTCCTAACATCCTATAGCCTCTTAAGAGAAGTACAGACGTCACCATAACGATCCACAAAACTCTATTAGACATACTCATGATTTGTGATACCTACACAATCGAGAGCTCTTATACCAACTTCTCACGATCAAAATTCCAACCTTAAGGCCGTGATGGCGCCTGGCCGAACTTGCTAAGCAAGCTAAATCACAATCCAACACAACTAGTCCATTTTCAATAATTAATGGAGATATTTAATAATTAAAGATGGAAATAGTCTCAAAATAGTAACAACATCAGACAAAACCAAAACACGGCCTAAACATAGCCAAATACAGTACGATTCCCAAAACTAGGTGGCACAAGTACATGAGCAAACTATGAAAATGAGAACAAGTATGTATACATAGAAAACTATCTGAAATACAAGTAGATAGGAAATACATAAGGAACAGGGGCTCGGGAAGTGCGAAGTAGATCCATGAAGGGTAGATCATCCTAAGTATCATTGTAGTCTCCTAAGCTCAATCAGGAAGCTCTGCCAGGACCCACCTGAGGACTTGCACAAAAGATGTGAATAAGCGTAGTATGAGTACACCATAATCGGTCCTAGTAAGTACAAGTCTAACCTCAAAGAAGTAGTAGCGAGGTTAGATGCTTCTGAATACTTACCACACAAGTATAATAATAGCATTAATAACACAGAGAGTAGATAATATCATGAACAAAAAGAATCACAAATATTAATGGTTGAAATATGAGGTATGCTCTTCCAGTACAGAAATATCATAAAAATGCTCAATTACGGTATTAAAAGATAGCAATGCTCAAAAAACGAAGTCAGGACTCCCAACTATCATATAAAGATGTCAAATAACAATGAATAGTTTAATGAATACTTCTAAATGAGTCAATAATATGAATGCATGCTCAAACCGATACAAGATCCATGTACTGGTACAATCCATGTATCAACAGAACCCGATACAAAATTCATACATTGATCCGGTACAAAATTCATGTACCGGCCATGCTCACAGGGCCAAAGTAACATTGGTTATCACCCTATTTCGGAGGGGCGGATCCAAATTCAAGCGCAAAGAGGAGAATAATAGCATTACTCGTAAATCAATATCTGACCATCATGTCTTATGTGCCATATATGTATCTCATTCGCACGCTTACCCTTCATACCAAAATCCTCAGTCCAAATCAAGTGTCCATTTTTCAAAATGTTTGTCTATGCTCAAGAATTACAGACGAAAGTTGCACAAGGACTTAACAAAAATCATACAGATATGTGCTCATGAAATCTCTATGTGACTACAAACGATTTAAGCAATTTAATATATCAAGAATAAGTTCTCATGCCTTCGTAAGTAATCATAATATTAGGCATGATTCAAATAAGAATAAGAAAGCAAACGTAGTCATATAAGTCAAATAAACTATGAACCAAATGAGCTTATGGTCAAAACAAGTCATAAAGTATTTCAACTCTACCTCGGTCGTGATATAATCTCGGTAAGTGCATATACGCTCGCCACCACGTACATACACTACCTCAATACCTTAAACACATAATAATCAAGTCAATCCTAGGGGTTTCCCTCTTAACAAGGTTAGCCAAGAGACTTACCTCCACTTGGTAGCCTAAAATTCGTCAAAAATGTCAAATCCTCAAAATTCCAACTCCAAACAGATAGTATCTAGTTAAATACAACCCAATAACATCAAATAAAGCCACAAAAATTGAACCCAAACAATAAAGATTGAATATTTAATCAAATACACAAAGTTAACCAATAATTCAACAGGGGTCTGCCGGACAAAACTCATAAATTCCGAACACCCTTTCCAATTCGAGTCCAAATATACAAGTTTCATCCAAAATCGAGGCCTCAATTATTTGCTTCCCAAAAGTTTTGCGAAAAATACCCAAATTTTACTTTAAAATCCATGATTTTAGGTTTAAAAATCCATGGAAAATAATGGTATAAAATCAAATCCAAGTGTAAATTTCTTATCTCCAATGATGTAGTGAAATAACTCTTCAAAATCGCCCGCTCTTGAAGTCTTGGAATCAAAATATAATTAAGTGGGTAAAATCCCGAAATTCTAACTTAAAGTGGTCTACCAAGGCATACCCTTTGGGAATGCGGCACCTGCTTTGTGTTTGCGTAGAACACCACTACCTCCGCCCTGAAAACGTTCTTCGTGAATGCGACAGGTGTCCCCCGAACATGAAAGCCAAAAGCCCCTCCTGCTCGTGAACGCGAAGGCCTACCGCCTAACTCAGCTTCTTTCTTTGTGCATGTGGTTGCCCCTTTGTGAACACGAAGAGCAAAACACCCAGCTCACAAATCCTTCATCGCGGATTCGGCACCACCCCTGCGAACACAATGAACACTAGACATCAGCAAAAATCTTATGCCTCAACTCAAGAAAATGATCTGAAATCACCCGAAACACACCCGAGCCTTCCGGGACACCATCCAATCAAGCCAACAAGTTCCAATATATAATCCATACTTATCCAAATTCTCAAAAGGAAATAAATTACATCAAAACCAAGAATCGACGATCAAAACACATGTTAAGCTTCTCTTAAATTCAATGATTTCCATCCTTCAATCTGAGCATCCATTTCAAGCCTAACCAATTTTTAATGAACTCAAACTTGGCACACAAGTCCCAAATGACATAACTAACGTGTAACAAGTTTCAGAACAATAACCCGACTCAAATATCATCAAAATAACCCCCCCCCCCCCCAGTCAAACCTATGAACTCTCCTTTCCTACAAATTGCCAACTTCTGGCAAATAGAACAAAAATACCCTCGGACCTCCAAATCCTATTCTGAAAATGCTCCTAAGTCAGAATCAACATATGAACCTATTGGAACCATCAAAATACCAATCCACGGTCGTTCAAAAATTAATAAACTCTTACAACTTAAGCTATCAAAAGTGATACTAAATGTTCCAAATCACTCCCCAACCTTCCTGAAGCCAAACCAAATGTTCCCAAGTCACAAAATAACAAACACACATACGAGATGCATCAAATAGACAAATAGGGATCAAATACACAAAAGGCCAGCTGGGTCGTTATATATTATTAGATCTCAAATCGGGTTCTAATTTCATAATCAAAACCCCCACAATCACTCTCTAAAGTTCATACCAAAAATATCAACTTTACGCTTAAAATCCTTGATTTATGGTTAAAAATCCATGTATATTCTGGAAATATAATCACAAATGAGCGAAAATCACTTGCCTTCTTGCCTTGTATGTAAATATCCTTGAAAATTTCCCCTCTCAGGTCTAGAGTCCAAAATATGATAGAATGATCAAAACTCCTGAAAATCATAACTTATATGATCTGCCCAGTTATAGCCTAAGCGATCGTGGTCATTGCCTCGCGATCGCGGAGGCTCAGTGTATACATATATGGAGTTAATAAAAGATAAAAGGTTGTGGAATGAGGTATTTTTCAGTCAAGTTAAACAACTCTATTTATAAATTTCATAATGTGTTCTTGGTTTCAAGGATTTTGAAGATGGATAAGCTTATAGGGGTAAAATCAAAACGAGAGAACATGAGGGAGCTCGTCAGAGAGATAATTTTTAGCTATTTCCAGGGATAGGTATTGATCTAGAATTACTGCTCCCTATCCTTTTCAGTCTGTAATTTATATAATTATTTTTAGACTAAGAGAGTTTTGGGGAGACGTGAGGGCTAAGAAGAGCAGAAAATGGATCGTTGACGGTTAAAAAAGTTTTCGATAAGTTTCCAATATGGCTTTTCATTCTAGTGGTGAAGGTTGCTTGATAGATATTTTCTAAGAAGTGATAGTGGTTGGATAGAGTGAGATTAGAGAGAATAAATGAGGTGGAAAAAGAGTCGAAGAAATGGAAAAAGTTTTCGTTGGGCTTGAATTTTTAGGCTCTTTATTGAAAATATTTTGAGCTATTATTTGTTAGTTGTAGTTATTGGTCGGTAGGGTGTAATATTTTGTGAAAATAGCATAGGTAGGCTACCTTTCGGGGGTGTATCTAAAAAATAACCCGCGCTTATAATGTAGTTAAAAACAATCATTTTTAATATGAAAATAAAATCTAAATAAAATATCCTTAGCTAAAACATAGAAAATTTGTCCTAGAATTTAACTTTGTAGGTTGAAAGTTCACGACGTTATCTTATTTATAATTTTAACTTAATTCTTTAACTTACATAATAAATATAAGAGTAAGGAATACATTACTAGGTCAATTAGGTTAGAAAGAGTGACACATAATGTGATTCAAAGGGATTTTTACCTTCCTATACTAAATATGAAATTTTATTACCCTCCCTAATCAAGTTTTAACTTTTACATGGGCATATATAATTTATCAATTATATATAAATTAGTTTTAAATGAGTATCCCTTTATATTATGAATTAAATAGGAAATCCACATCCATGCGCTCTCTCTCTCTCTCTCCTTCTATATTCTTTCCCAATTTTCTTCCTTCGTATTTTCTTTGGCTTTCATCCTTTTTTCAGTCAGTGAATTTCAATTATTATATATAGAGTTTTAAGTTAGCAATTTTTATTCATGTTGCACAATTGGTGTTCGAATTGAAATTGTCGATCAATAAATTTTGAAGGTATATGATTCTCCACCATTGACAGCCATTAAAAAGCTCTGAAGCTTTGAATTAGAATTTGGATTTTCAAAAACTATTGTTTGTTTTAATTTGGTGTTGTTGTAAATAATTAAAAATATTTTTTGGCTGAATTTCAGATTGAAACTAGAAGAAGAAGAAGAAGGAGAAGAAGAAGAAGGAGAAGAAGGAGAAGAAGGAGAAGAAGAAGAAGGAGAAGAAGGAGAAGAAGAAGAAGAAGGAGAAGAAGAAGAAGAAGAAGAAGAAGAAGAAGAAGAAGAAGAAGAAGAAGAAGAAGAAGAAGAAGAAGAAGAAGATATACAAACTCCTATGCAAAAGACATGCAAAAGACATATTGTATAAATTTTGTATGAAAATTATATTTAAGTTGTATGATGTTGTAGTTGTATTTAACCAGGTAATTAGTCATATAAAATTTATTTTTAGTTTATATATTGTTATAGATGTATCGATATCAAAATTAAATAGTTCAGCATTTAACTTGTCTGATTTCCTGATCCCACTTGTGGGATTTTACTGGATTGTTGTTGTTGTTGTTAACTTGTCTGGTTTAGGTTCCAAATAAAGCCATCGGTAGCTCACTAAAAACTCCTTGAATAGTTTCGAATGCATATATACCCTCCAAATATAAATACATAGATGATAATCGCAATGATTACTATGGGTGAAAATCATTCCGACCATAGTTATGATCACACTCTTGCATTAATTCGTAGGAATAGTATAGGATAGAAGAATATTTTTGAGCATTTAAAACAAATAAGTTTCATCTTCTTCGAAATGCAATAATGTGCTCTTTGCACTCTCAACATTGACATGAAACTAGGTGACTAAGAAACCTATTCTTTATCACGACCCGAAATCCCACCTTCAGGTCGTGATGGCGTCTAACATTGAACCCGCTAGATAAGCCACGTTACTAGTTATTCCAATTTATTCCTTTGCTATTTAGCATTTTAAAAGTGACTTATAAGAACAAATAGAAATGAGAATGCAGAAGGTAAGAAATTCAACAAACTAAAATAATAAGTCTTAAAGAAATTTCCTTAAACATACCCCTAGAACTAGTGTCACAATTTCACGAGCATTCTAAGATTTTGCTAAATACAATGGTCTGAAACAAGTAAATACAATTGTCTTGGAACTACAGAAATGAGACAAAAAATGAGAGAAAAGAGTAGGAGGTGACGCCAAGGCCCACGGACGTCTGCGGGACTACCTCGATGTCGCCTGTGTGGACTGAAGGGTACTCCCTCTGTCAGTGTCCACTAGGGCCGGCTGCGTAATCTGCACAACATAAAGAAGTGGAGGTGTAGCATCAGTACAACCGACCCCATGTACTGAGTAAGTGGCGAGCCTAACCTCGACGAAGTAGTGACGAGGCTAAGACACTACAAATAATAAACACCTGTGCAATTCAATAATATGTAAAGAAATGACGGCAAGAAGTAAGCAGTTAAATACAAATACGGGGAGGACATGCTCGGGTACAAAAGGGAGGAACACTTATTGAGTAACAAAACATGGCCACCGACTAGTATCAAAATAATAACAGGGAACAAACAAGTGCACGGCATCAACCTTCGTGCTTTACTCTCGTCCTCACCAAAATAAGTGCACGGCATCACCGTTCGTGATTTACTCTCGTTCTCACCAAAACAAGTGCACGGCATCACCCTTCGTGCTTTTACCTCAAAATATCATGGCACGGCATTATCCTTCGTGCATTATCTCTCATATCATGGCACGAGATCACCCTTCATGCTTTTAAAATCACAATATCGACACGGCATTAACCTTCATGCTTTTAAATATAAGTTATGGCACGGCATCACCCTTCGTGCTTTACACTCTTCCTCACTCAA
>ML319503.1:0-29690 GCA_005239505.1 Nicotiana paniculata | reverse complement strand
ATTTTCAACTGAGATTATTCATGTTAGAAGAGCAGTTGGTGTTATTCAAGGAAATAACAGACAGTCTAGAATTAGGGAATTTAAGAATAAGTGTACCGAGTATAACCTTAAAACAAGATTCATGCCAGACGAAATTGTTACTAGGTGGAATTATACTTACATATTTTTAAAATATTGCTACAAATATAGATTTTCAATAACTGATTTTGCTAATGCGCATTGTACTGATAGAAACCATATGTTAATACCTGCTACTTGGGAGGTCATTAATGATGTTATTCAATTTTTACATAAATTTTATATAGCTACTGTTGAGTTTTCTGGAGCATACTACCCTACTATTACAATGGTTTTAGTACATATAGCTGAAATTGCTTTTCTACTCTTTGAATTTAAGAAGAAAGAAAAATATACGGCTGCTGTTGAAGAAATGCAAGACAAATTCAAAAAATATTTCTTTTCAAATCCTCATATTTACTTAATTGGAGCTGTTTTAGATCCTTCTATTAAGATGGCTGATTGTCACCAATTAATCAGTGCTTTATATACTTACATGGAGATTGGATCAACTGAAAANAGTTATAATATTTTTTCTACATTTGCTACAACTCAAACCAGTAGCAGAAACATTGATGAACTTCAATTCTACTTGCAGAAGCAAAAGAAGATCCGCACAAAGGAATTTTCAGCATTGGGATGGTGGCGTGAGAATGAAAAGCAATTTCCTGTTCTTTTCGCTATGGCTCGGGACATGCCGAATGTGCCAATTTCAACTGTTGCATCAGAGAGTACATTTAGTCAAGCAAGACAACAACTAAGAGGCACCCGTCACTCATTGGGAAGCAATACTTTGGAAGTTTTAGTATGTTTCAGATATTGGATTAGATCGGAACGAAGAAATCAACGACGTGAAGATGTTGATAGCCCAGAAGACGAGGAACTTGGAGATATATTAACACATGGTAACCCATCTGAATTTAACACTCCAGAAGAAGGACAATCAGAATCAGTTCACATTGATTATGAAGAACTTACAAGGGCAATACAAAACCTTTGCATCTACTACTTGTCAAATGTAAACCTTTTAATTTGTAACTTGTAAGTTGTAACTTAGAAATGAATTTTGAAATTTGAAATACATGTTGCACTTGCAATTTATAAGTGCAATATTTTCCATATTCGTTGTTTTTTTTTATATATTTTACTATATATTAATATAAATTACAATAGTTGCACAAACATTAAAAAAAATAAAAAATACTGTAAATCGGCCCGTCCCGGCCCCTTAAACCCCTAACCCATACAATTTACTTTTTACCCGAATTAAACCGAACCCGTTAAACCCGTTAAGAATAACCCGTAACCATCCCGGTACCCCTACCCGTCTAGTTCAATAAAATCCCAACCCAGCCCGACCCGGCCCACCCGTTAGACACCTTTAACCTGCGCTCCCGCAGGTGCGACCAATCCCCCACACCTGCGGCTTCCTAAACTTCATCCCAAAATCGCACCTGCGCCCCATTGTCCGCACCTGCGGCCAAAACCTCGCAGGTGCGGTTGCACCAGACACCAACAACTTCAACTTTTTCTCAACTTCAAATATTGATCCGTTAACCTCCCGGAACCCACCCGAAGCCCTCGGGACCCCGTCCAGTTATACCAACCTGTTCCAAAACATAATGCGGACTTGCTCGAGGCCTCAAATCACATCAAACAACATCGAAACCACGAATCGCACCCAAATCCCAACTTTATGAACTTAGAAATTTCCAACTTCTACATCCGATGCCGAAACCTATCAAATCACGTCCGATTGACCTCAAATTTTGCACACAAGTCATATTCGACATTATGGACCTGCTCCAACTTCCGGAATTGCATTCCGACCCCGATATCAGAATTTCCACTTCTGGTCGGATTTCTCCAAAAACCTTCAAATTCCTATCTTTAGCCAAATGACTTCAAAATGACCTACAGACATCCAAATTCACTTCCAATCGCGCTCCCAACTTTAGAATCACCATACAAAGCTATTCCCAGATTTGGAATCCCAAACGGACATCGATATCACTGAAATGCGCTTCAAGCCAAACTTAGGAAATTTTCTTCAAAATACTGACTTCCACAATATACACCGAAACGCTCTCGGGTTATCCAAAACTTGATCCGGACATACGCCCAAGTCCGAAATCATCATACGAACCTGCAGAAACCCTCAAATCCTGATTCTGCGGTCGTTTACTAAAAATTCCAATCTTAGTCCATTTCTCCAACTTAAGGCTTCTGAAGTGAGAATTATCTTTCCAAATCAACTCTAAACTTCCCAAAATTCAGTTCCGACCACACATACAAGTCATAATACCTGAAATGGAGCTGCTCATGGCCTCAAATTGCTGAACGACGCGCTAGAGCTCAAAACGACCAGTCGGGTCGTTACATTCTCCCCCACTTAAACTGACGTTCGTCCTCGAACGTGGTAAGAACTGCTCTGGAGTTATCTAAAATCACTGTTTAACACCTCGAGCACCTGACCGTGCTACCACCACCCAGTTGAGTACATTAGCTTGATCAAATCTGAATATTTCTCCTTTTATCCATATAATAAGCTCAGAACCTAGTTTCAATACTTGAAATTCTGTGCCAGGCCTAGTTCCAACATATAAACACCGTATCAACTGCTACACACTATACCAGAACATGACTGCATATCTTTGCTGAATTAGCACCATGCACCACATAATTCATCACTTTCCCTCAACAACACTCCCTGAACCTTAATAGCCAAAATTCTATGAATCTGATGCCCCAAGGCACCTTATGACATATATTTACATCATGCTATAATGCTGGCGATACCACCACAACGGAGGAGACGGGTAGAAATTCATAACCAACTGCAGAGTTAACAAATCACTGAATATCTCATCTTGACTAGAATCATCGCCTCATTATGAACCTGAATAATGGTATTTGTCCTTAATATACACTTCACATAACCTTATCGCACTGATCCCTGATCCGATAATCTCGTCTCACCCAGTATGAACTACTCAGACAACAAATCACCCCAAACATGACCAACAACCTCACATTATACCACATCGCGCCAATAGGCCATAAATCAAACATGATAAATAAAAAATGACTCAGGAAGGGACTATTCAACTCACGCAACTAATATGAACTTTTCTCAGAAAATAGGAAGTAAAACATAAGAAAAATAAATATATATTAACCGATCTCATCATCACACTGTTGCGGCGTGCAACCCGATCCAAATAACATACCTGTGGCGGCGTGCCACCCGATCCCATCATAAAACTCGCATAAGGAAATATACACGGAGCTGAATCGCTCACTATTACACATTATCGAATATCGGTCACAAGCACGATAAGTGCATAATACCATCCTGGGGAGACTGATAAGTGCAAAAGACCAAGCACGACTGAGGTGCGATATATATACACTCTGGATCTCAAGAGCTATCCTGCTCACATAACATCATCACTACGCGGAGATCTCAACTCATAAGAAATTATCAAGTCGTTTCACAACTCACATGGCACAATCATATTATAACATGAATTTTACGGGGACGGAACAACATCTGCTGTTCTAATACCTTTCCATGAAAAAGCGCTCTACTGAAATGAACATGCCTGGCTCGTAGGGAGCCCATAATCATATTTAAATCCATCCACAAACATCGAGTCTACCTTGCTCGCACCAGACTAGGCTAATAGCCTCACCTGGGTTCATATTAACCCACTTTCTCTTATAATACGCGAGAACAACCATCATAGCCGAGACAAAATCCCACAATCCACAACCAAATGAACTAAACGCCTTTCAGGCATAAGTTCTCAAATAATCAATATTGCACTCCTTTATACTCAGTCCAAATCTTCAATCCATCAAGTGACTACATGTCACATTTATACAATCTTTTCGCGGTCATGCTTCCACGACCTTCCACACAAGGCAACAAGTCTGCCCATCTATACCACCGACCACACAAATGCTGCAAAGTAAATCAAGAACCCATGACAAGGGTACAAAGCCCCTTTCACCGAATATCGATCTCAGGTGACACTGAAGATAACACCAGCTTACTCTGAACTTTCAAATCCCTTTTTCTTGCTCTTCCGAGCTCATGACATCCTTATTAACACCGAACCGCAATCTCGATTCTTACTCCCAGTTACATACTGCTTACCGCACCTAACATGCCAATATGAGGTAGCGCAAGAATTCCATCATAACTTCTGAACCACCAATTGGGTGAATACTTCATCATGTAGAAACCTTTTACTTAACTCAATTCAAGAGTATCATCTCAACACACGAGTGAAATCCCACAATCACCCAACATGCAAATCCCTAAGTAGTCTATATCACCATAACTTTTCCGGGATCCGCATACACCTGACAGGCCATAGCACTCAAATGCTCCCACATGAAATCCATTACGATGACCGACAAGCCCTGCACACACCGGCACAAACCACATGCCTAACTTAATCATCGAAGGAACTGATCACTGCCTTAAATGTGACATTTCAACCATGGCTAATCAATCTATTTTCTTTTAATCATCTTCAATTGCTTTAGGAATAATAGCAACTTCCTTCAACTCATAGCAAACTCAACCCTCACTCATCCTGAGTGACCTTGATTCACGAGACTATGCTGCCTAAATCCCGCAACCCATCTCATACCCTACTGATAATCTTTCTATAATCTAGAGTTTATCGCTCTCGCTCCTCCAATACTATCCTGCACGCGGAAATAACACAGAATACTCCAACCATCCTCCTTTTTTCTTAGAAATTACTCTACAAAGCTCGATTCTTGATCATACTGCTGCCTGAAACCCTTAAACATCGCGTTCTTAACTTTTGAACTCACTAGGACTGCTATTGAGAGTCACCCTGTCCCCGAATACAATTAACTCCAAGGCTCTTCTAGCACATGAACACCCCTTTCGAGGAAACACGTGACCGAGTCACTATCCTTACAACTCCCCCATGCCTTAAGCATAAATTCTGAATCTTCCAAATCCTAACCCTGGCCCGACCGGGCCAACTTTTGCACACATTCATCAAATCCCACGCACAATCAACATCTTACTCCTTTCCCTTAGCTGTAATAACTTGCCAACACACCGACAATCCGCAATCCTATGATAACACAATCGTGCAACCCAACTGCAGATGGTGGGACTCCCCCACCTAGCCCGAAGCTACTCCTTGCACCACTCTAGACCCTGCCGAGATCCTTTCTCCTTTGATAACACGATCTTGATCAACCAATCCGTCCAATTCTTCCGAATTCTCTTGCTAGCACTCCCTAAATACTCAAATTCTCTAGCATCATTCACACATTCTGCCTCCTATCGAAAAGCCACAAGAACCCCTAACAGAGACCTGCCAACCATGCCACCGCAAACCTATTCACAGGAGATAACCCACCTGTGAAAATCACCCGCGGACACTTTCCAATGATGCTGAAATGCACTCTCTCTGCGACTTCAATACCCCATCCTACATCCTGCTTCATTTACCAACTTTACTAGTCCGTCCGCTCCTCATGGACATCCATTAAATGCGCGACAATATCTTCAAATTCCAAGCTATGCTGCCGCTCCCCCACTTTATGACTGCTCTACTTCTGCTTCTTACACCTGGCCTCCTAGAAATGGAACAACCGCCCAGCCTCACTTCAGGATCATTCTCTGTAGCTCTCAAACTAGCAGATCACCACGACTTTAGGCTTTTCGAAGATCATCTTTCTCTAGCTGCCTTCATTATCAACACTTATCCGGTACTGAACCACCGCACCTCACGGTCTCTGCCAACCACATTCTTCAATACTTCTTCTCAATAATCTGACCTCACGCAATCAAAGAAACCATAGCACCGACAAACTTAACACATTCCATTCGATCAACGACGGCGGCTTCATGTCACAGGTGCATATCCCACCTCACTTGAAGACACCAAGTCTTACTACTTTATCAACCCCAACCGGACCATTCATAATCCAAATGCCTTCCCTCTGCCAGAACTAAAATACCGAAATATTGAAATCACACTCTGAGAAGACCTCCCTTCAAACCATTCATCACCCCAACATACGGGCAAACATTCTATCATCATATAGACATCGCGCGATAACCAATCGCAAGTATCATCACTACCTGAGCATAGCCTTAAGGTTCTCAGAAACACAGCTACTGAGCTGAAACAACATATTATTCTTTTGTAGGGCCATAACAACATCCCAACCTATTATACATGGAAACATCTCTAATTACATCCGTAGCACCATTTCAATTCCTCAAATTTCCTGATTCATAGCAAGCGCTCCGCGACGCGTAAGATTGAGTAGGAATGAACATAGGTATAAGCCTCAAAGGAATCAAATCGCACGATGAGGAATCAAGAAGGGAAGTACTCCTAACAATCCTATAGCCTCTCGAAGATAAGTACAAACGTCTCCATACCGATCCGCAAGACTCTACTAGACTTGCTCATGACTTGCTAGACCTAAGGGAACCTAGCGCTCTGATACCATGTTGTCACGACCCAAAATCCCTAAGGTCGTGATGGTGCCGGACATCATTGTCAGGCAAGCCAATCATTAATTAATTGAAGTAAATTTCCGGTTTTAACATTTACGAAAAACATTTCCCTTCACTTTATTACATATTAACCAAATAAAATCTGTTAAGTAAAACAATGGTTTGAATACTACACTTTAGAAAATATATACCAACACATCCCAGAACCCGGTGTCACAAGTACATGAGCAATCTCTAAGAATTTATACAATCATCACAAAGCTTGTCCGAAATACAAGTTGGACAAGGAATTTAAAAATGAAAATAAATACAGTACGAGGGAGACTCTGTCAGCTGCGGATCACCTCTGGATGGTGCAACTCACCTAAGTCTCCAACCAACCATGAAACTATGAAGGTACCTGTGCAATAAAAATGCACAGCAAGTGTAGCATGAGTACAAAGACAATGTGTACTCAGTAAGTCGCCCGCCTAACCTCAGAGAGGTAGTGACGAGAGGTCGAATTAGACACTCACTAGGGTCCCACAATTTATTTAACAACATAAGGTGAACACAATAGACATGTAAAGGTAGTAAAGCAACATATATATAAGGCCCTGAAATCCAAGTAAATACTGGAAGTAAACAAACAGTTACCACTTTCTCTTTATTTTCCCAAATATCTTAAATAAACAATTTCCTCTTTGTTTTTCCCCAAATATCATAAATCAACAATTACTTCTTTATTTCCCCCAAATATCTTATCACTTCAAAAATCATGAAAAACATTTATAATTTAGCATGCACATACGGGATAAGGACAACCGGCCTGAGCCATCATAATAATCATCTCTGTGCACTGCCGAGGGTCGAACGACCCTAACCATAATATTTCTTTCAATATTGCCGTGGCGTACGGCCTGCTCCCATGATAGTGGGGAAAATAACACTCCGCTCGCGGAATGTAAATTGCGAAGCGGTCACATGCAGTCATGCACAATCAACAGTCCACCCCGACTACGTCGGGAAAACAAATACCCAAGTAAATGACATGTTCCTCTTTTAAAAACCTCGAAATAGTATTTAAATCCTTTTTTGAAATTCACTTGCCAAGTTTTTATAATGTTTAATAACATAACCTTATCCGGAAATACAATTGCCCGCGAAGGAAATCAATTCTCTTTTTAGATGCTTAAGAAAATAAACTCTAATCTTCTTTATTCATTCAATTACAATTTCAATTATATTAGCAGTCTAATATTACAGACAAAATCACAGGTACAACAGGTAAGGCATGCTAGTGGGTCCTAGGCTACTCGGACATGGCATAATAGTAGATACGCACGGACTCCCGTCACCTTATGCGTACGTAGCCCCCGCAGATAGTAACACATACTTAATTAGTTCACCTAGGGGGACAATTCCCCCTCACAAAGTTAGAAAAGGAGACTTACCTTGCTCCGAAGTTCTATAACCGGCTTCCAAGCCCCTTCCGACGACTCCAATGGATGCACAACGTCCCAAAACTACCAAATAACGGGCAAAGCAATGAAAATTCATCCTAATACTTGCAACAAATTCAAATTATATACTTTCCCAACTCCACTCGTGAAATGACCAAAATGCCCTCGGTCCCACGTGCTCGGAAATCCGAAATTTCTCGAAGATATAAATTACCCATAGCTCCACTAGTTAAATTATACAATTTACTCTACAATCCATGCTCATATTCATGGCCAAAAATCCAATTACCATTTCTAGGTTTCCTTAAGATTTCCCAATTTCCTACTAATTCCCATATCTAATTCCATGCATATAACTTGTATTTTAACTTAGAAACATGAAGGGATTACTTACCTTGACATTGCATGAAGAAATACTCTCCTTGAAGCCTCCCATGATCGACCAAACCAAAGAAGAAATGAAGAATTGGCCAATAAATTCTCGGTTTTAAAACATTCTGCCCAGCCTCATTTCCGCACCTGCGGTCCTACCTCCGCACCTGCACTCCCACAGGTGCGACCAATCTCCCGCACCTGCGGCTTCCTTAACTCCATCCCAAAATCGCATCTGCGCCCCATTGTCCGCACCTGCGTCCAAAACCTCGCAGGTGCAGTCGCACCAGACACTAGCAACTTCATCTTTTTCTCAACTTCAAATATTGATCCGTTAACCTCCCGGAACCCACCCGAGGCCCTTGGGACCCTGTCCAATTATACCAACCTGTTCCAAAACATAATGGAGACTTGATCGAGGCCTCAAATCATATCAAGCAACACCGAAACCATGAATCGCACCCAAATCCCAACTTTATGAACTTAGAAATTTCCAACTTCTACATCCGATGCCGAAACCTATCAAATCACGTCCGATTGACCTCAAATTTTGCACACAATTCATATTCGACATTACGGACCTGATCCAACTTCCGGAATTTCATTCCGACCCCGATATCAAACTTTCCACTTTCGTTCGGATTTCACCAAAAACCTTCAAATTCCTATCTTTAACCAAATGACTTCAAAATGACCTACAAACATCCAAATTCACTTCCGATCGCGCTCCCAACTCCAGAATCACCATACAAAGCTATTCCCAGACTCGGAATCCCAAACGAACATCGATATCACTGAAATGCTTCAAGCCAAACTTAGGAAATTTTCTTCAAAATACTGACTTCCACAATATACACCGAAATGCTCCCGGGTTATCCAAAACCTGATCCGGACATACGCCTAAGTCCGAAATCATCATACGAACCTGCAAGAACCCTCAAATCCTGAATGTGAGGTCGTTTACTAAAAATTCCAATCTTAGTCCATTTCTCCAACTTAAGGCTTCTGAAGTGAGAATTTTCTTTCCAAATCAACTCTAAACTTCCCGAAATTTAGTTCCCACCACACCTACAAGTCATAATACCTGAAATGGAGCTGCTCACAGCCTCAAACCGCTGAAAGACGCGCTAGAGATCAAAACGACTAGTCGGGTCGTTACATAAGCATTTGGGAAACAAGTGACTACACCCTCCTTGAACACTACTCACATTTGTCTTTCTTTCTGCACTTTGTTTCTTTTCAAACCTCATGACCTTCTAGTTCTCGACATAGAACCACCTTGAATACCTCTCTAATTTTCTTCAAGACTCCACATTTATATAGATACATACATATTCATATATATATATATATATATTTTTTTTTTTTTTTTTTGTTTTTTTTGTATTTTTTGTGGAGCTTGAATAATTTCGTATGAACACTTTGAGGTCTATGATCCTACACTCAATATACAACCCTACCAATTTCCAACTTGACACCGCACCCCCAACTTAGGCTTTTAGCCTCATTCTCAATGTTCAAGGAGGGACGAGTTCAAAAGAGGGAATTATTTTACAAAAGGGTAAATTTTGTAATGAGGTGGCCAAACAAAAGGTTAAATGCTCAAATAGGGTAACTAGTGATAATATCTCTGTACTGGTCAGCTTGAAAGGCTAAAGGTGTTTTCAAATAACACAAAGAATGCCTAAGGTCATCCCTCCAACGAAATGTAATTATCATTAGCATTGAAAGACCAACCGGGCAAGTTGTAGATGATAGAAGTAAACAAAAGAATTATTTACCCAAACACTAACACACATGGCACATGAACTGTTTGACTCAACATAGTTTCAGCTCTCAAGTGAACACAAGGAAACTCAAAGCTTTTATCACATGATAAGTACGATTTTGAGTAAACATAAAGTCAACGAGCGAACCTCAGGTTCACAAATATCTCTAACCATAAAATAATTTTTTTGTTTGTTGTTTTTTTATATATATCAACAACGGAAGGGTACAACTGATTTACAAACGTACATGCTTGAAACTATACAATCACACCAAACAGGTCAAAACATTCCATGCTACTGCCATGGTTCTACTATTACACCCTTGGAAAAGAACCCGTCAAAGAAAAACCAAGGGGAATGCATTACTAACTACTAAAGGAGTTATGCATACAACTATTGTTTTTTTGTTATATATACAACTATGTACACAAAAATATTAATCCCCACCCCCAAAGTAAGAGCATGCATTGTCCCCAATGCATAAGAAATGTAAAAACAAAGTTGAGGGGCTCCCTGGGGCGCACTAACAACTATGGGAGTCTGAAGCACGCTGAACCACCGTGAGGTCACCTGCTAATGCTGAAGCTGTGGCTGGTGGGATCTCAGCCGGAGGGGTGACCTGCACGGATGGAGTAGGAGTCTCTAACTGCCCTGATGATGGAGCGGGGGCCTGAGAGCTGCTAGCCTCGCCTGAAGATGGCTGAGTGGTTGATGGATGAGCCTTGGCGACCATGTCCACTAGCAAATGTGAAATTGCTTTCTACACATCTGCCTCTTCTTCCTCCTGTGTAGTTGTAGTACCGGCCACTTACTTACCCTTGTCTTAAAGACTCTCATCCTCCTCTGACAGTGCATCTTCATTTGTCTCCTCATCATCGGTATCCCCTTCCTCGGACTCTTCAGTATGTCCGGAATCTGCCTTGGAAGGAATGTCAATGGGTGCAGGAGGAGCTTGAGCTTGTGAGGTCCCAACAGTTTATAGCTCGGGAGCTATCATCAGTGTGGTGAAATCAAAGTCTAGTCCAGGAATGGATGTGCCAGCTCCCTGCTCACCTTCCTTTGGCAGGAGGGAGGATAAGTCAAACTCCAGGTTTTGCATATTTTGTAGCTTCCCCTTAAGTGCATAAGCATCTTTACGGAGCTGAGTCATACCTCCAACCTCATCCCGTTCGACTTTCTCCAGACGCACCTCAAATTGCTTAAGGCGATACTCATAGGATTGATGTTGCTATTGAAGAACCGTCACTGAGGATTGGATGGGAAGCAATGCCTGCCAAATGATGTTGGGGATATCCTTCATTAGCCGTTTCACCTTAGCATTAGTGTGCTGAGCTAGGAGACCCAACTTAGAAAGAGCTGGTAGTGGAACCTGGGTCTGTGCAGTGGTGGCCTGTGGAGTAGCTACGGATGCATCTGGGGCCTGAGGAGAGGCAGGTAACTGGGCCTCTGGAATGTCTGAGTCTGTTGAGAGGGGAAATTGAATCTTTGTTAGGGCAGCAGCTTTGTTTAGCACTGCGTCACTGATGCGCATAATATCAATATCCTTAAGAGCTTTTTCCGGATTGTCATGTTTTGGCATTAGAGGCACTTCCACAACATTACAGAGGGTTGTGATCAAACAAGAGAATGGAAGTGATGTGGCTTTCTGGTTTGCTCTGACCCTCAATTCTCGGAAAATGATCTCACCCAGATCGATTTTAATACCAGTCATGCACGCAATCAAGAGTGTTTTCTCAATGTTGATATCTGTTTATTTCTGGACAGTATGAGACAGGATGTGACAAAGATGAGCCAGTAGCGACCCTCCCGTATGAGATCCTCTTTGTAGATATTATGGTTAGGGTCAATCCAGGCTGGGGTCCTTTTTTCTATCACAAAAGCTATCCAAGCACGCTCGTTGTCTTTATTGGCTACTTTGGCTTCATATTTGGCTGTGCCCGGACTCCAATCCTCGAAGAACAAGTCATTGATGGTGCACTTATCACATAACACCTGTTTTCCTCGAACCAGAACTGTTTCGCTAAAGACCATGTTTCTCCTCTGCTCAGCGTTCCTCGATGCCCCGTATGAAGCATAGAATTCCCGCGCAATCGTCTCATTATACTCATCAGGGATCTCAGTGAAGAATTCCCACTATCTCTGCTTGATGTTCTCTATGATGTGAGGATAGTGTTCCTTCAACCCATTTAGGCTCAATTGTTTTTCTTTGAGGATATTTCGCTTTGCAAGCCCTTCTTTGTATAGACTCATTGAGCCTGTGACCCAAACCGGAGTTGCAGATCCTCCCCTTTTTTCCTTCTTGCCTCAGCCTGTAAGTCGACCGAAGGCAAGGTCTCTATTTGTGCCCCCTCCTCATCAGACTAGGAGGGGTGCTCAGCAGTGTTGCGAGTGGTTTCCGATCTTGGACGTTTAGCTTGTTGTGCATGTTGGCCCACAATGGCCCTCTTTTGTCGACGAGCGGATAGGGTTCGTGTTGCAATAGCCTTTCTTGGTGCCATTTCTGCAAAGAAACAGTGTGTAAGTGATGGGCATAACATAGAAAGCATAAGGCAAAAATTTGGCAGAAGAAACCTATTATGCGATGGGTTATGCCGTCACATAACCACTATGCGGACCAAAAACCCGTGTCATAATTGCATAATCTTAGAAGAAAACCAATTATGCGATGGGTTATGCAATCACATAACCACTATGCGGGCCGCATACCTATCGCATAATTGCACACCCATTTTGCCCAAGAATTATGCAATTGCAAAACCCATCGCAAAATAGGGTATGCGATCGCAAACATGCCATAAAACTGGCCCTTAAAGGAACCCATCATCTGTTTGTGTTTGCAGTGGCTTTGTGGTCCGCATAATATATATGCAATCGCAAAAGCCTCTGCACAACTAACTTTCACATGGTCAGCTAGGGATCATTATGCGATGACTTTGCCGACCGTAAACCATCTATGCGGCCCACAAAAGTCGTCTTCCTCATCGAATTTACTTACCCTCACAACATTTACATCCTAAATTATGAATTAAACCTCACTTCACCCTCACAGACCCCTACCCAGAAGTTTAGACTTCAACAAGAACTTAGGGGTCTAAATTACGAACATGAAGAAAAGAAAAAAAAACAAAAAGAAACGAACAGCCAAAGAGAAGATACATACCAGATGTAGAACACATATGAAAACGAGCTTTGCAATTAGGAGAAAAATGAGTGTCAATTTTGGTTCGATCCTTGTTCGTGTTCAATTCAGAATCCTCTGTTGCTCTTTTTTTTTTTTTTGTGTGTGCTTAATTTGTGCCATTAGTGGAATGAAAGGAGAGTGACAGTGTTAGGGGTTAGGGATTTTTACCTGACACGAATGCGGTGGAAAAGTGACCGCATAACACGTTATGCGACCGCATAAGTGTTATGTGGTAGTTTTAGGACTGGTCTCGTACCTTATGGATGCGATGCATTATGCGGTCGCATAAGTGATATACAGATCACATAGTGTGAATCTTCACCGCATATTTTCAAGCCTATTTGTCTCAACTTTCTGATTGTGTTTTCGATGACTATGCGGTCCGCATAGTCATTATGCAACCAGATAGTTGCCGCAAACTCCCCTGAGTGACTTTTCTTCCATTTCTTCAGTATTTTCACCCTATTTTATGGTATTTGGGACCGCTTTCACTCTAACAAACACGTCAACTTGATCAATCTAATCTACATAAATAAAATAAATAAAAATAGGAAACAAAAAATGTTACCACACATAGGTTGCCTCCCACGAAGCGCTTGATTTAACGTCGCGTCACAACAAAGTTGGCCCTTTTTTGGGCTTACTCAGTGGTGGGGGATGGACCATCCATGAGAGCAAATTTCTCCACCAAGTGCTTGTCTCCCGTTGTTCCCAAATAATGCTTAACCCGCTGGCCGTTCAGTTTGAAAGTTTGGAGTCCATCCTTCGACTATAATTCAACAGCTCCAAACGGGGACATATTCACCACTTTGAACGGGCCAGACTATTTAAATTTGAGTTTGCCCAGAAATAACTTGAGTCTCGAATTGAAAAGTAAGACCAAGTCACTCGATTTTAATTCCCGCTTCAGAATCTTCTTGTCATGAACAAACTTCATTATTTCCTTGTACATGGCTGCACTCTCATAGGCATGGAAGCGGAATTCTTCCATCTCGTTGAGTTGTGTTAATCTCAAATTATCAGTCTCGGCCCAGTCAAGGTTCAACTTTTTCAAAGCCCACATGGCCTTGTGTTCCATATCCACGGGTAAATGACATGCCTTGCCAAAGACTAACCGGTAGGGTGAAGTGCCAATAGGAGTCTTGAACGCTGTGCGATATGCCCAAAACGCATCATCTAGCTTTCTTGACCAGTCGGTCCTGTTTGCATCGACTGTTTTAGCTAGAATGTTCTTAATCTCCCTGTTGGTGACTTCAACTTGGCCACTCAATTGAGGATGATAAGGTGTGGCCACCTTGTGCTTCACGCCATACTTCTCGAGTAGCCCAGTGAAAGCCTTGTTGTAGAAAGAGATCCACCATCACTAAGGATGTCTCTCAGAGTGCCAAACCGTGTGAATATGCTTTTCCTAAAAAATGTGGCCACACTCCTTGCCTCATTGTTTGTCAAGGTGACTGCCTCGACCCACTTGGACACATAGTCCACTGACACTAGGATATAATTCATTCCATAAGAGCTCACAAAGGGACCCATGAAGTTGATCCCCCACACATAGAAGATTTCAACCTCTATCACAAAATTCATAGGATCTCATGTATTTTAGAAATTGACCCTTGCCTTTGGCATTAATCACAAGCTTTGACCATTTGATTTGCGTCATGGTGGATCGATGGCCATTAGTAGCCACACTCAAGTATCTTCGCTGCTATTCGATTTCCTCCATGATAACCTCCAACCAGCGAGTCATGGCATGCCTTGAGAATTTGCATAACCTCATCTTCCGCACCACACTGCCGAATGATGTTGTCGGCACAAATGCGAAACAAGAAGGGCTCCTCCCAATAGTATTGCCTACACTCCTGCAGAAACTTTTTCTTTTGATAAGTCTCCAATCCATCGGGAATAAGGTCGCTAACCAAATAGTTAGCAATATCAGCATACCAAGGAGCGTATGAATAAGAAATTTCCAATATGTGCTCATCTAGAAAAGCATCATTGATATCAAAGTTTTCATTTGTTCTTCCTTCTTCTTCAAGCCTAGACAAATGATCCGCAACTTGGTTCTCTTTTCCTTTGCGATCCTTGACCTCAAAGTCAAATTCTTGCAATAAAAGGACCCATCAGATTAATCTTGGTTTGGAATCCTTCTTCGCCATAAGATAGAGAAGAGCAACATGATCAGTGTAAACTACCACCTTGGACCCCAACAAATAGGCTCAAAATTTCTCAAAAGCATAGACAATGGCAAGAAGTTCTTGCTCAGTAACAGTATAATGCATTTGATCACCATTGAGCAAGAAGTTCTTGCTCAGTAACAGTATAATGCATTTGATAACAGTATAGTAGATAGGATGAAGAACTTTGTTATGCCTTTGACCAAGCACTGTTCCAATAGCTACACCACTGGCGTCACACATGAGTTCAAATGGAAGGGACCAATCCGGTGTGACAATAATAGGTGCCGTGGTGAGATTTTCTTTCAATTCTTCAAATGCTTTAAGGCACTTCTCGTCAAACAAAAATTTGACATCTTTTTCAAGAATCTTGCACATGGGATTTGCAATTTTTGAGAAGTCCTTGATAAAACGCTTATAGAATCCGGCGTACTCCAAAAAGCTTCAGACACCTTTCACTGAAGTTGGTGGAGGAAGTTTGGAGATGATTTCAATTTTTGCTCGGTCAACCTCTATGCCATGTTTAGAAATTTTGTGGCCCAAGACAATGACCTCATCCACTATGAAATGGCATTTCTCCCAAGCACAAGGTTTGTTTCCTCACACCTTTTTAGAACTTGTCTAAGGTTGTCAAGACAATGCTCAAAGGAGTCATCCACTACCGAGAAATCATCCATGAACACTTCTAATAATTCCTCCACCATGTCTGAGAATATAGACATCATGCATCGTTGGAAGGTAGCCGGAGTATTGCAAAGCCCAAACGGCATCCGACTAAAAGCAAAGGTCCCATATGGGCATGTGAACGTTGTTTTCTCTTGATTCTCCAATGCAATGTTGATTTGGTTGTAGTCGGAATATCCATCAAGGAAGTAATAAAATGACTTTCCCGATAGCTGATCAAGCATTTGATCAATAAAAGGCATAGGGAAATGGTCTTTACATGTGGCACTATTAAGCTTCCGGTAATCCATACACACTCTCCACCTGGTTACAGTCCTTGTTGGGATGATATCGTTCTTCTCACTATGGATCACGGTCATGCCTCCCTTCTTCGTCACACATTGCACCAGGTTCACCCAAGAACTATCTGCGATGGGGTATACTACTCCGGCATCCAACCACTTGATAATTTCCTTCTTTACCAACTCTTGCATTGATTGGTTCAATCTCCTCTGGTGCTCCACACTAGGCTTGCTTCCTTGCTGCAATTGGATTTTGTGCTTACAAATTCTGGCGGGAATTCCTCGGATATCCGCTATTGTCCACCCAATGGCTTGCCGGTGTTCCCTCAGAACATTCAATAACTGACCTACATGCACATCATCCAACAAATAAGAAACAATTACGGGTAAAATATCATTGGAGCCAAGAAATTTATACCTCAAATGTGGTGGAAGTGGCTTGAGCTCGAGTTGTGGCGGCTCAATGATGGAAGGATTTGCGAGAGGAGGTTCTCCATTATCTAAGTCAAGAGAGAGCTTCTTCGGTGCGTAAGTGTTGGACCCACGTCCTTCTAATGCATTCACAGCTTCCACATACCCCTCCATGTCCTCTCCATCAAAATTTACCAATATTGCCACCAAGGCCTCACCGAGGCACTCTTCTTCCACCTTCATGTCACTTGCATCCTCCACCTCATCAATAACATCAATGAAGGAGATCCCTTAATATGCATACGGCAACTTCATACCCTTACTTGCTTGGAAAGTGACCTCTACATCATTAACTCGGAACTTAATTTCATTTCGTTCCGAATACATCAAAGCTCCTTCCGTAGCAAGGAATGGCCTCCCCAATATGATAGGTTTCTTTGTCAACGGAACATTCAAGGATCACAAAATCGACCTGGAGAAGGAACTTTCCCACTTTCACTAGCACATCATCAACAATTCCCATGGTCTCTTGATTGAACGATCGACCATTTGCAATCTCATACTTGTGGGTCTTGGAAAGCCTAGCCCTGCTTGCTTGTAAATAGCAAGAGGCATCAAGTTAATTCTAGCCTCATTGTCACAAAGTTCCCTTGAAAAATCTCTCAAGCCAATGGTACATGGGATGGTGAATGCTCCCGGGTCTTATTTCTTCTCGACGGTTGTTGTTGCAATAATAGAGATAACCCGGTGAGTCATACTCACCACTTCATTTTTGGTGGATCTCTTCTTAGTTATCAAGTCCTTTAAGTATTTAGAAAATCCCGGAATCTCTTGGAAGGCTTCCAAGAATGGAATGTTCACCAACAATTGCTTTAGAATGTCATAAAACTTCTCGAACTTGCTATCATCTACCCTTCTAACAAGCCTTTGAGGGAATTGAGGAGTAGGTCGAGGAATTGCTGGCGGAGCTTTGGGGCTTCCATCACCTTTTCCTTTACCTCATCATGTCGTGCTTTTTGGACTTTCACCTCTTGGATGAGCTTCTCAACTTCAACAACAATCGGCACTTCAACTCGTGCCTCAACTTCTTGCTCAACATCATATACTTCAACCACTTGTTCATTTTCTCCTTGAAGTACCTTCCCGCTTCGTGTGGTGATGTCCATGCAATGAGACGTTGGCCCACTCCCATTGCCTTTAGGGTTGGCAATTGTATCACTTGGGAGTGTACCCTTTAGCTTAGGATTTTGTTCTCTTGACAAATCTCGCATTTTCATTTCAAGCTTTTGAATGGAAGCGGTGTGTGACCCCACAAGTTCAGACATGTTTTTCATTGTAATGTCGCCTCTTTCTTGATTTTGGAAGATCTTTTCAAGCATTCCTTCCAACTTGGATTCACTTGAAGAACCCTCCTTGTAGTGCGAGGAGTTAGAATATTGCCCCTTTGGTGGAACATAGGATTGGAGCTTCGGTTGACATAATTGTTGTTTTTGTTGCTCCAATTGCCTTGACTCGACCCACCTTGATCATTACGCCAATTTTGATGGGCTTTCCCTTGCGGGTTTGGCCTCCATTGATTTTGTTGGCGGTAACCACCTTGAGAATTATGAACATAGTTTGCTTCTTCGAACTCTTGATTCCCTATGAGTTGCATGTCTTCCACAACATTTACCTTCTTTGTCTGACTTTCTGTGAACGTCTTGGTTAGCACATCAATGTTTGTGGCAAGCCCGACAATCAATTTTACTCTCTATTGGTTTTCCTTCATCATGTTGGTTAGAGAGGCAGTACTGTATGCAATTCCACCTGAGGTATCTTCAGAGTGCCAAGCTTGGTTGTGCTTGGCCATTTTATCTAGAATCTGTGTAATCCTGGGAAATGTTTTGTCCATAAAAGATCCGTCTGCTGCATTTTAAGTTATGGACTGGTTCAGTGGATTCAAACCCATGTAGAATTTATCCAACAAAATAGTATCCGGAAAACCATGGTTCGGTTACCTCACTAAGTATAACTTAAAACCGTCCCATGCCTCTTGTAGGTGTTCTCCTGGTAGTTGTTTGAAGAAGAAGATTTTATATCTGAGCTCGGATTTCTTGCTCTATGGGAACCATTTGGCTAAGAAAGCACGAAAAAGTTCGGGCCAAGTGTGTATGGAATGAGGAGGTAGATTCTAAATCCATTTTCTTGCCTCTACGGTTAATGAGTATTTGAACACCCGCAGTCTCAGGGCATCATCTATTACATTGTTCTATTTATGCATGGCACACACACCCAAGAAGTTCCTAAGGTGTTGCGTTGAATCATCATCTGTAGAGTTCCTGAATAATACCTCTGCCTTGAGTATTAGGATTAACCCATGCTCTACTTTGGCTTCAACCCGTGGAGGGACAATGGCATTGGTATCATCAATGTATTCCTCAATATCCGCAAAGGGATTCTCCTCTTCATCATAATCGGCCATGCTTACCTAGCACACCAAGCAAAGCAACCAAAGTGTGATGGAATAGAAAAAGATGTAAGATAAAGTGCACACTAGTTAGTAATTTCAAAACCATACTCCCCGGCAACGGCGCCAAAATTTGATATGCTCAAATTACACTTTAATAAATAGTGTAAAGCGATCGATGTCAAATATAATAATCCAACTAGGTTGGGGTCGAATCCCACAGGGAATAGGCATGAAAAGATTACTTGAATAGTGTGAAGCTTAACTCAAATCGTGATTCTATTCCGTTAGCTTAAAAAGAGTGTTGTAATGGAGTGAAGTAAAAACAAGTATAACTTTGTAAGATTGTAATAAATTTGATTAACTAAACCAAGGTTGTGTCCCCTTTTATGAAATGTAATGCTATCAGTGTTAATATGATATATTTCTAATGGAAGGTCCTTTGATATGCAAATGATTTTTAAATGACTACCCAATATTTTCCAATAGTTGGGTAATATTTCCTTTTTATGATTTTTCCAAATATAAAAGAGTTGAAATTAAGAACGATCAATTTATGCCAAATAAATCCACTTATTCCTAAGAGATTCTATTAAACAAGGTTTAACACCTTGAGTTTTTGATATTTACTTCTACCAAACCCTAACCCACTTTTCCAAGTAAAGAAAGAGTATAATGACACTTGTTAATGTTTGCAACCACCAACAATAAATGAAGAATGAGAAATAAATATATATCAACCAACTATTATATATATATTCAATGGGAAACACCCATTAACATTACACCCATTTAGGGTCCACAACCTTAGTATTTAAAACTAGCCACTCATGCTAAAATACAAAAACATAATAATATTCAATGTCATAATGCTTACAAAAGTTCAAGATTCTTCCTTCTAAAGCTTCCAAAAGATGGAATATTCAATGCCTTGTGTTGTAGTCTCTTTTCCATATCAGATGCCCCACAAAAACCCTAATAAATCTATTTATAGTGGGCTAAAAGTCGGAGCCAATTTTGGACAAGATTGCCCCTGCAGACAGCTTATGCGACCGCATATCTATCGCAAAACAGGTTTGCGGTCCGCATATTCTTCAATTCCATCGCAGATCTTCAGATCCCAGTTCCAGGTGCCCATCGCAGAACAGTTATGCGGTTCGCGTTTTTGATATGCGACTGCATTTTTCCATCGCATAACTTTGATAACTGTCTCTACTGAAATTCTGCGATCCATTATGCGGCTCGCAAACATGTCATGCAGTCAAAAAATGGACCGCATAATATTCACTCGATCTAGCCAACTGGACTGCTTCAATTTGCAGTTTCCCCATGCATTCTGCGGTCCACATGTGAGCTATGCGGTCCACATAGTAGTTGTGCGGACGCATTCTTGCCTTCTTTCTGATATTTTGTGGCTTGAATTCTTTTTCCATGTTTTTGGGTTCTCCAGCCTCATGTACTGTAAAACATCAAAACTTCATAAGAGTTAACGAAAAATTTTCTTAAAAACGAGCTAAAATATAAGTAATTGGTATTAAATGTGCCGAAATCCTACGGCACCTCAGATAACCCGCTCTGATACCAATTGATGTATTATACTTCAATACCACACAAGAGGGGGGGTGATTTGTGTGGTGACCAACTTTTTTCTTACACTGATTATAGAAGGACCTGGTTCTTTTAAGTGTTCCTTAACCTACTATTGCTGAATAGCAAATACCGAAAGTAAAGAACACAAGTATTTTACGTGGATAACACCTAGCTCAAAAGGTGAAAAAACCACGACCTACTTCCCAGCAAGATTTTCCCAAACTCTTCACTAAATCACTGAGCCAAAAACTGCATTTACAAAAACACTTTTGTAAACCGAGGACTAACTCTAATCCCTTGTAGAAAATGGCCTCTAACTGTTGTGACAACTTCAAGTTAACTCTAACTTGAATACTCTGAGTACCTATTACAATTGCCTCTAGATAAAGCTGAAAGATACAATATGAAAACGCCTACTACAATGAACTAGAATAAAAGACAGAAACTTGGAACTGGTTCTTCTATTTGGTTAAAGTATCTTCAGAATTGCACACTTGAATCACACACGAATTTCTTGAAAAATGCCTTGCAATTTTTCTCTCAATTCCTGTTTAACTTTTGCGTTTGTGCGTACCTGTAAAATGAGAACATTCTGCAATATATAGAGTTAGTAGATGAAGAGATAACTAGAGTTCTAATGCTACTCTTCCTTGGAGGAAGAGTTCTAGTTGATCTCAACTCCTAACTCATTCCTTATCTTGGATAACGTTCTCTTTGAGTAAGGAGTTCTTCTCCTTATCAATTATGCAACCTTTTTGATCAGAAGATATTAATTATGCCAAGTTAAATTTATCTCCTTCATGTGCATCCCACATGCTTAAATCTTCCCGTATCTATGTACACCAGGGATGGACCTGGTCCATGTCTGATTTCCTATGTCAATCTTTAAAACTATCCTTCACTTGGGCCAATAGTTAGCACATCTGGCGCCATTCTTGAAAGAATCAAAAATATTTGTTCGTCCATTCTCCAATATTTCAACAAGTCTTCATTCCCTTCATCATCACGAATATCAATAATTTATGCAAGTAAATAAAAATTAAGCTCGTTAATTTGTGAAGATTGTGATTGACTAATCATTTGCCGAATAGAACCAAAAGGTCTATTTGTACCCGTCTTTTTAAGAGGTTGAGATGATGATGAAGAAGAGGCACCACTAGTTGGTGCGATAAAGTTCATGTGTCTTCGGTAATTGTCATGCACAACTTTAGCATTTTTGTTGAATACTAGCCAAACACGTAGAAAAAGATGGTATTTGAGTTGATTCTATCTCTAAATTATGGTAAATCATTTCAATAAGCGTCTTTGCACTAATAACTTTGGTTTGATGATGTACAACAACAACAAAAATGCAAATAACAAGACTAGGAAAATAATATTTTAAACAATTTTCAACCATTATTTTAACAGAATCTTTATAGTCTCCTTTTTGTTTATGCTCAAAAAATAACATCAAAATTCTAGCTATATAATTAACATGCTAGAAATATGTGGATAATATACCCCAAAAAATTCTTTAGTAGCATAAAAACAATTTCTAAAAAATGAATAAGATGAAAAGTGGTATCCCCATCATCATCTATTATCACATCGTGAACAGATGAAACATGGGAATTAAACATGTTGGTAACAGGCAACCGATATTCATAAGCAACAAACAACATATCATATGCTGAATTATATGTGACGAACCAAAGGGATCATCACCTATTTTACTATCCATCCCGTACTTCCGAGGTCTTGAAAACCTCATCTATAAGGTTGCCTCGATTTGCGTGCGTAGTCTGGACGCGTAGCCGGACAACTTAAATATGAAATTATGTGAAAAATGCTAAAATTTCATATTAAAATGAGTAAATTTGACTCCGATCGACCTTTTGAGTAAACGGACCCGAACCCGTGATTTGACGGTCCCGGAGGGTCCGTAGGAAAATATGGGACTTGGGCGTATGCCCGGACTCGAATTCCGAGGTCCCAAGCCCGAGAAATGAATTTTTGAGTAAAAATTGTTTTTCTGAAATTTATAAAGAAAAGTGAAATGAAAATTGGTTAGAATATGTTGGTATCGGGCCCGTATTTTGGTTCCAGCGCCCGGTACAGGTCTTATATGTGGTTTAAGATATTTCTGTGAAGTTGGTTGAAATTGGACGTCGTTTGACGTGTTTCGGACTTAAAACTCTAAATTTGAAGTTTATGAGGTTTGAAGAAAAACTAGTGATTTTAAGGTTAGATTCGTTGTTTTTGATGTTATTTGGGGATTTGATCGCGTGGTTAAGTTCGTAGGATGTTTTTGAGTTAGTGCATGTGATTGGTTAGGAGCCCCAAGGGCTCGGGAGTGTTTCGGAGGTGTCTCATAGTGATTTTGAACTTCGGAAAAATTGCTGGTTTTGCTTCAGCTGTTGCAGGTCCATTTGTTCTTCGCGATCGCGAAGCCTCTTCCGCGTTTGTGAAGCTTTAAGCTTTTCCTTCATCGCGTTCGCTTCCATTCCCTCGCGATCGTGTAGGGTTATTTGAACCTGAGGGCTTAGCCCTCTTTTCCTCTTCGCGTTCGCGTACAGTTGACCGCGATCGCGTAGCTTTACAGGTCTCCTTCATCGCGTTCGCGTGATGTCCCACGAGTTTGTGTAAGTCAACTTCTGGACCCCAGCCTTTTACTCTTCACGATCGCGTTCTCCCTTCTGCAAACGTGATGGTCTGTCCAGTCTACCCTTCACGAACGCGACCTCCCTTTCGCGATTGCGAAGGGCAATTTTGCCTAGTGGTATATAAATATTTCCAGAACCAGTAGCTGCGGGATTTTCATAAATCATAACGAACTTCTTCTTCTCCAAGGCCCTTAGGCGTCCATTGAAGCCCTCCTTCACCAAAACTTCTTGGGTTAGTAAATTTTAACTCGTTTCCTTCATTTTTCATCTATATCTAATGAATTCCTAAGCCTAAAACATGCAAATTAGAGTAGAAAATTGGGAATTTGGGTAGAGTTCGGCCCTTTTTAGTTTTCTTGATTAAGACCTCATTTTGGGGTCGAATTTGAAAACAAATTATATATACGGGCTCATGGGGTGAATGGGTGATATGGTTTTGGTCCGAGCCTCGTGTTTGGACCAAGCGGGCCTGGGGTCGAATTTTGTTATTTTGGAAGAATGCATGGAAATGGGTAATTAGGCTATGTGATTGAATCATTGAATCCTTATTGATATACTTGAGCTGATTATGTCTAGATAATACCATTCCAGAGTTGAATTCTAAAGGAAAGGCGGTGCTAGAGGGTTGATTGCTATATTTTGGACCCGAGGTAAGTGTTTGGTCTAACCTTAGCTTGAGGGAATAGGAGTTGAGTCTTATTTGCTACTTGCTAATTGTCAATTACGATGTATAGGCATGGTGACAAGTATCTATACATTAGTGTCTAGCA
Organism: Nicotiana paniculata; assembly: GCA_005239505.1. Taxonomy (NCBI): domain Eukaryota; kingdom Viridiplantae; phylum Streptophyta; class Magnoliopsida; order Solanales; family Solanaceae; genus Nicotiana; species Nicotiana paniculata. Next base: position 5,339 of record ML319503.1, on the reverse strand, counting down.
TGACCGTGAGTCCTTATATTGCGAATATTCTGATTTTGTTTTAACTTCCATGCTTAATTGATGATTTTCATATGTTGTAAAGAGCGTGTGAAGGGAATTGTGATCTTTAAACTCCTTTGGAACATTGGCCCAAGTAATAGAGTAAATTATGAAATGAAAGTGAAACAAAGAGAAAGAGTTACTAAAATGTACCCTTGCCGGGTTGTTGTTGCTTTAGTGATTATCTCCCTTGCTGGGATGTTGAGATTACTGTTATTGTTCCCCTGCCGGGATTTAATTGTTTAATTGATGTTCCCTTGCCGGGATTTAATTGTTTAATTGATGTCTCCTTGTCGGGATTCCTATTTTATTCTGTTTATTCCCTCGCCCTTGTTTGTGAATGTTGTTTTGGGTGAGGAAAAGTGTTAAAGCACGAAGGGTGATGCCGTGCACTGTTTGCTATTGTAAGAAAGAGTGTTAAAGCACGAAGGGTGATGCCGTGCATTGTTTGATATTGTCTCCCTTGCTTGGATGTTGAGATTACTGTTATTGTTCCATTGCCGGGATTACTATTTCTATTGTGTTTACTCCCTTGCCCTTGTTTGTGATTGCTGTTTGGGTGAGGAAGAGTGTTAAAGCACGAAGGGTGATGCCGTGCATTGTTTGATATTGTGAGGAAGAGTGTTAAAACACGAAGGGTGATGTCGTGCATTGTTTGATATTGAGTGGAAAGAGTGTAAAGCACGAAGGATGATGCCGTGCCGTACGATGTACTATTCCGTACCAATATGCATTGATTATACTATGAGGAAAGAGAGTAAAAGCACGAAGGGTGATGTCGTGCCATGATTTATATTGATTACATTATACATTGCATAGTGAGGACGAGAGTAAAATCACGAAGGGTGATACCGTTCAAGTTTGTGATTTCTGGTCCTTATTGATATTTTGGCCTTGTTGTTCCTTTCTTTACTTAAGATTTCTTATATGAAACTGTTATCTCCCCACAACATGTTCCCCTCCCTTTATTGGTTGATTTCTCCCTGTATTTCTTTTCCGTTGTATATATATATATATATATTTATTCGAACTGCACAAGTTTACTTGGTACTCTGGTTCTAGCCTCGTCACTACTTCGCCGAGGTTAGGCTCGGCACTTACCAGTACATGGGGTCAGTTGTACTGATGCTACACCTGCACTTCTTTATGTTGTGCAGATTACGCAGCTGGACCCGGAGGACATCATTAGTGGGAGTGTGTTTCAGCTTATCCTAGAGGTTTCAAGGTATAACCGCGGGTGTTCGTGGGCCTTGGCGTCTCTCCCATCCCTATGTCTTCGCTTCTGTCTTGTTTTTCCTCTAGTTTCAAAGACAGTCATGTATTTCCTTTCAGACTTGTATTTAGCACTCTTATAGACAGTTCGTGAGTTTCTGACTCCAGGTTTTGGGAAATTCATGCGTCGTTGTATTATGTTGTCATTACTTAGTTTTGAACTATATTTGTTTTCGCTGTTAAGTTGTGAAATGCTTTAGCTTGTTTTGTTGATTCGAGGTTATCATACTAGTTTAACTGTACACGTTGGCTTGTCTAGCGGGTTCAACATTAGACGCCATCACGACTCGATGGTGGGATTTTGGGGCGTGACAAGTTGGTATCAGAGCCCTAGGTTACTTAGGTCTCACAACTCACGGACAACTTGGTAGAGTCTGAGGGATCGGTACAGAGACGTCTGTATTTATCCCCTAGAGGCTGCAAAGTTAGGATGACTCCACATTTCCTTTCATCTCTGTCGTGCGATATGAATTCTAAGTACTGATTGAGTTTCTATTCTATTCTCTCGCAGATGGCGAGGATGCGTGATTCCCTTGGTTCAACTCAGCAGGCCGACACTCTTGCTACAGCTCCTACGAGGGGCCGAGGTCGAGGACGAGGCCGTGCTAGAGGCCGAGGCCGGGGCCGGGTTCAGCCTAGAGTAGCAGCCCTAGTGGAGGACCCTCAGGTCGAGTCTGACGAGGAGGTCCCAGTTCCGGCAGTCCCAGTTTGACCAGCTCAGGTCCTAGAGTTGTTCATAGCTACCCTAGTGCTTCAGGACGCTCTTGTCCGTCTAGTCGGACTCATGGAAAGTGTAGAACATGCGGGTCTTCTTCCTACTGCACCAACCGTCTCTCAGGCTGGGGGAGGTGCCCAGACTCCTGCCGCCCGTGCGCCAGAGCAGCTAGCTCCACAGTTTCAGACTCCGGCACCTCTGCCAGCCGGAGTAGCTCAGCCGGGTATTGCAGCACCGGTAGCAGAGGGAGCAGCTATGTCAGCAGATGCTTTGTGGAGACTGGACAGGTTCACTAAGTTATTCACCGCTACTTTTACTGGTTCACCATCAGAGGAACCCCAGGATTATTTGGACAACTGCCATGAGGTTCTTCGGAACATGGGCATAGTGGAGTCCAACGGGGTTGACTTCGCTACTTTTCGATTATCGGGCGCAGCCAAGAGTTGGTGGAGAGACTATTGCTTAGCCAGACCAGCTGGATCTACACCTTTGACTTGGACTCAGTTCTCAGAGGTATTTTTGGGGAAGTTCCTTCCCATTACTCAGAGAGAGGACCTTCAGAGGCAGTTTGAGCGTCTCCAGCAGGGATCCATATCAGTCACTCAATACGAGACCAGGTTCATCACTCTAGCCCGACATGCTCTTATGATACTTCCCACTGATCGGGAGAGGGTTCAGAGATTTATTGAGGGATTGGCCCGGCCTATCAGACTACAGATGGCTAGAGAGTCAGGTACCAATATATCGTTCTAGGATGCGGCCAATGTGGCCAGGAGGATTGAGATGATTATGACACAGGGTGGTGGTCAGGGGCTGACAAGAGGCCCCGTCATTTCGGTCATTTCAGTGGAGCCTCATCTGAGGGAAGGGATTCTTCAGGTAGGGGTCATCCTCCCAGAACTTTTCAGTTAGCTCTCCAGGTTTCCCATGTTACTTCAGGTGGTCGTGGTTATACGACGCACTATTTTGATCATCAGCCTTACAGTGCGCCACCAGCTCCCATCAGTGCACCGCCTCATCAGAGTTTCCGGGGTGGTCATTCAAGTCGACAGGGTCAGATTCAGTTCCCTCAGGAGCCGAGGTCTTGTTACACTTGTGGCGATCCGGGTCACCTTGCCAGATTTTGCCCTCGAGCACCAGGTAGTTCCCAGCATCAGGGTTCTCGTGCCATGGTACAGGCACCAGGTGTTCCACAGCCTGTCCAGCCAGCTAGAGGTGGAGGTAGAGGTCATAGAGGTGGAGCTCAGGCTGCTAGAGGTGGAGGCCAGCCAGCAGCCGGCCGTCTCAGAGATGTGGTTCAGAGTGGTGGGGCCTAGCCCCGATGTTATGTTCTTCCAACTAGGCCAGAGGCTGAGTCTTCAGATGCAGTCATTACAGGTACTATTCGAGTCTGTGGTAGAGATGCTTCAATGCTATTTGATCCAGGATCTACGTATTCGTACGTGTCCTATTATTTTGCACCATACCTGGTCATGCCTAGTGGTCCACTGGGTATTCCTGTTTATGTATCTACACCGGTGGGTGATTCTATCGTGGTCGATCGAGTCCATCGTTCTTGTGTTGTGGTGATTGGGGGTCTTGAGACCCGTGTTGATTTGTTGCTTTTAGGTATGGTCGACTTTGATGTTACATTGGGGATGGACTAGTTATCCCCATATCATGCTATCTTGGATTTCCATGCCAAGACGATGACCTTAGCCTTACCGGATTTTCCCCGTTTGGAGTGGAGAGGTACTCCTGGTCATTCTACCCGCAGTGTTATTTCGTACGTGAAGGCTCGGCGTATGGTCGAGAAGGGGTGTTTGGCTTATTTGGCTTATGTGCGCGATTCTAGTGTTGAGGTTCCCTCTATTGATTCGGTACCCGCAGTTCATGAGTTTCCTGAGGTTTTCCCTTCAGACCTGCTGGGGATGTCACCCTACAGGGACATTGATTTCTGCATTGATCTGGCTCCGGGAACCCAGCCCATTTCTATTCTGCCGTATCGCATGGCCCCGCCAGAGTTGAAGGAACACTTGCAGGATTTGCTTAGGAAGGTGTCATTAGACCCAACGTTTCTCCTTGGGGTGCTCCAGTATTGTTTTTGAATAAAAAAGATGGTTCGATGAGGATGTGCATTGATTACCAGCAATTGAACAAGGTTACAATCAAGAATAAGTATCCACTGCCGAGGATTGATGATTTGTTCGATCAGCTTCAGGGTGCCAAGGTATTTTCAAAGATAGACTTGAGATCTGGCTACCATCAGTTGAGGATTAGGGCATCTGATGTCCCTCAGACAGCTTTCCGCACTCCGTACGGGCATTACGAGTTTTTGGTCATGTCGTTTGGGTTGACAAATGCCCCAACCACTTTTATGGACTTGATGAACCGAGTGTTCAGGCCTTATTTGGACTCGTTCGTGATAGTCTTCATTGATGATATATTGTTATACTCCCGCAGGCAGGAGGAGCACGAGCAACATCTCAGAGTGGTTCTTCAGACTCTGAAGGACAGTCAGCTATATGCAAAATTTTCGAAGTGTGAGTTCTGGTTGAGCTCAGTTGCATTCCTGGGTCATGTCCTATCAGTAGAGGGTATTCAGGTTGACTCGAAGAAGATTGAGGCCGTCAAGAACTGGCCTAGACCAGCATTAGCTACAGATATTCGGAGTTTCTTGGGATTGGCAGGCTACTATCGTCGGTTCGTGGAGGGGTTCTCATCTATTGCAGCCCCGATGACCAGGTTGACCCAGAAGGTTTCCCAGTTCAGATGGTCGTACGAGTGTGAGGCGAGCTTTCAGAGGCTCAAGACAGCTCTGACTATGGCACCGGTATTGGTTTTGCCCATAGGTTCAGGGCCTTATACAGTCTATTGCGATGCAACCCGTATTGAGCTTGGTGCAGTGTTGATGCAGGATGGCAAGGTCACTGCTTATGCTTCGAGGCAGTTGAAGATTCATGAGAAGAACTATCCAGTGCATGATTTGCAGTTGGCAGCCATTGTCCACGCATTGAGATTTGGAGGCACTATCTGTATGGCGTGGCGTGTGAGGTGTTCACGGATCATAAAAGTCTTCAGTACTTGTTCAAGCAAAAGGAGTTGAATTTGAGGAAGAGGAGGTGGTTGGAGTTGTTGAAGGATTATGATATTACCATTTTATATCACCCGGGGAACGCCAATGTGGTGGCCGATGCTTTGAGTAGGAAGTCAGCTAGTATGGACAACCTTGCTTTTATTCCGGTCAGTCAGAGGTCGCTTGCATTGGATATTCAGGCTTTGGCCAATCGATTTGTGAAGTTGGATATTTCTGAGCCTAGTCGAGTGTTGGCTT